>JAVTVY010023985.1:0-86932 GCA_036873755.1 Hanleya hanleyi
CTCGGCTTTGTCCTGGTAGAATAAAAGCAGCTGTCAGTTGAGATTTTTTAGCCTCTCGCCCATGCGACAACAGCGTCTCGATGTAGGCTCGATAGGGGTACGTGTTGGTCGAGTCACTGATGAGTTTGTCGCTGAGAAATATATTCACCTGTTGAAACATCGAGTGCAGCCAGAGATTCGTCGGGCCCACCGTTGCTTGGTCGACGATTCTGGTGCCATCTCCACTGACGATCTTGGCTTTCACATACAAGTGGGTATGGGCTAAATCCACATAGGTCGTATCCGCATTACTGATGGTGAACTCGATGGGCCCTGTTGCGTTGATGCTGGACAGCGGGAGATGCTCCACCCATAATCCTTGTTCGGCACTGGTCTGTGTGGGCGGGACGGTCTACAAATCAAATTCACTGTTGGTGGAGGGGCAGGACTCGGCGTGGATCAAGGACATGTTTTAAGAAAAGATATCCCGGGTCTTCTTCGATGTGCGTCGTCGCTGGATCGGTCGTCGACTGGTGCGTGGTCTCGGTGGGGCAGCTCTTTTATTCCCTCCGGTGCGTTGTGCTTTGGCCACCAAGACGCCTCCCGCTTCTTTGGCCCGCCGTTTCAAGGCTTCTTTGGGTGCCGTACCCCCCAAGACATCACCGGCCACTTGCAGTCCACTGCGTACCGCTTCTTTGCCGATTGCTTTCACCCCACGCGTCACCAAGGGCAGGAACGTTTTGACGATGCTCCCGAGTATGTTCCCCAGTCCATGTCCACGTTGCATGCGTGCACCGCTAAACACCGGAAAGCCACCCCCGGCCTGTTGGGCATAATAGTCCATATAGCTGCGTGCATCGCACTCGTAAGGCACCTTCATTATACAAAGTGGGGAGCACGTGCTTGTCGAAAATGAAGTGTCACCACCACTTTCCCGCGTTCGAATGCCACTGGTCGTCCCGTGTCATCTCTTATATCCACCGTGATCGTGTTGATGTGGGTTTGTCGTACAGGCAGGAAGAGCATGTGGGTGAAACTGTGGGTGACTTGATCTCCATACAACTTTTTAATGGGCACCACCCGTAACAGAGGTGTGTTGATATCGCCCACGATGTGGTTGTTCACCACGTCCGAGTAGACGTAGAGTCCGTACATAGCCGACTTCATATCCATCGGGATCTCGCCTTGGTGGGCGGTGGGACCAGCGAACGTCCGTAGATCGAAACCCAGCATTTGCTGTAGGATAGGACTCAGTACGACACTCGCGTTGGCGGTGACGATAAGCTCTGCCTTGTTGTGTGCGTTGTAATCGAAGTTCACGTGATTCTTGAAGGGATAGGCTTTGATGGGTTTTGAAGTATTCGTGACCTCCCGTAGAGCCTTATAATGCAGCAGTCTTGACAGCCCACCCATGAACTCCTTGGGAGTATCGTATTGGCTTTCGGGGAGGGTGAGTCGGGTGTCTTTTCCTTCGTAGGTCACCTCGTACCACACTTCATTGGCTCGCACGTTGTACCACGAGTAAGGGTACTGAATATCCACCAGTCCACATTCCCACCGGCCAGGTAAATGCAACGGTTGTGGTAATTGGGTCACATACTTGGCCACGGTGTTGTCAGGAAACACATCCAGCGAACTGTTACTGGGTAGGGTGAGGTAAAACATGGCGACTGAGCTGTCCTGCTGCTGCTGTTGGGTTTAATAGGTGTTCCAGACCTTGGGTGGTTGTGTCCGGCGTCGTGTTCGTCGCGTTGACTTGCTACGTGTCACGGCTCTGGAGATGTGCGGTGTCCTGATCAAGGGTGGTTTTTAAAGGTCTGAAAAGAAGGTGCCCGTTGTGGTGGTGGAGTTTTGGGGGGTGACTCCGGTTCCCAGTCGGATTCCCAAGAAGGTAGTGGGCCACTCGGCGATTGCTGGGTTTGCTGCATAAAGGCCCAGCGGTGGGGGTTCCCCACCAATTCCTGTGGTACATGCATGTCTTTCAAGCCTTGAGCGAAGACCTCCCATCCTCTAGGATCCGTGTGCGATCTGCGTTTACGCATCAGGTCATTCACTAAATCCGTCATGTGGGTGCCGGGGACCACCTGATTCTGTACCAGGAGTTCGCCTTTATCATTCCAAGTCATGTTAGGATTCTGTTTCATCCGTTGTAATACCAGGCCAGCTTGTTTCTTGAACGAGGCAGGTACACTCTTCAGCACTTCGTCTTCCACCCACTGTGGGGCTGTGGGTGGTACCCCTGGTAATGGCGGCTGTTGGAACGATGCTGAGGTCGGCGGTCTGTCACGTGGTGGTGGTGGTGGTGGTGGTGGTGGTGGTGGTGCTGTTGCTGGAGTAGACAGGGTTTTGTATTGGTCCATGAACGTCATGTACCGCTGAAGCGTCTCATTGTACCGTTGTACTTTCTCACTGTCGCTTAACCCCGGTCTCTGTAAGATCTGTTGCATCTCTCCATCGAGGGTGTTTATGGTCTTCACCGTAGGTGGCACAGGGTAGGGCGATTGGAGGTTTTGAAGGAACCGTGGTTCGACGAGGACCATTTTTTCGTGTGGTTCATTGTCGGCCGAAGAGTCCACCCAATACTGGACCCAACACGGAAGCGGCCAACGGTGCTAAGATGGCCCCGAGAAAGCCGCCTTTCTGTAACACCTTTTTCTTTTGTGTTTGTGGGACCCGCTTATGGACTAGGGTTCGGAGACCTGTCTTATGCTTGGCCAACTTGGTCTTCTGAGCCGGAGTCAGTGGTACGTTGCCTTTTAACAGATTGTACCCGATCTCGCACAGACAGCGTACAAGGTCAGGGTCCGCACCGCGTACAATGGTTCGGACCAACTCGGGTGGGGCCGTCTTCAATACACGGAGCGTGGGAGCGTGCTTCCGTACTCGCGCAGACATCATGTACAACTAATGCCAGAACCCACAACTCTGCCCTTTTTATCCACCTCAGAGACAAAGTCAACCCTGCTGTGGTATTCATTCTTTTATTATCTCCATCATCAAACACATACACATCCCAGCTGGGGGCGCCACTGTGGGTGTGTTTACATTATTTTTGCAAGTACACGTGGTGGGTCTCTCCGGGAAAGATGCCGGTCCGTAGTCGAAGGTGGTCGGGGGTGGCTTGCTTGAGGTCGAAGAGCATATACCCGTGCTGAGGGGTTGTGGCATCTTTAAAGGCTTCTAACGCAAACGGTGTGCGGCCGGGATATATCTGTCTCGCCAGGTGCAGCAGTTGAGTGGTATCTCTCGGGTTTTTGAAGACCACCAGGTAGTGGGCATTTAAGCTGATGTTCCGATGTTCTTTGTTTTTACTGAACAGATTCTGCACAATGTAGATGATGCTGAGCCGTCGATGATGGCTGCCTTTGGTAAAGAGTTGGGTGACCCGCGCATCCGTCTCCGCCATGAGATCATCCAGAACCACCAAGGTGTCGGGTTCCAAATCGGCCAGGTTGGGTAGGCCTTCCACGAACGTGATGTGGGGCATTGCTGCATATGCTGCCTGCCATTCTCCGTAACACCACACGACTCGGGCAATAGGTGGGGTGATCATGCTGTCGGCGTGTTGAAGGAGCTTCCGGACGAAGTGCGTTTTGCCGGAGCCCGTCGGTCCTGCGATGAGACACGTGAAGGGATGCTGCCAACGGGGGTCCATGGTTCGACGTGTATCCGTTGTCGTGGTAACCCGCTCTTGTAAATTTGGTACGAGTGAACTGGAGTGGTGGTGGGTACAGCGTCGGTCGTCGTTGTCTGTACACTGTCAGGGATGATGATGGGGGTGGGTACAACGTGGGTCGTGGTTGTCGGTTCACTGTGAGGGATGAAATCTGGTGGGTCTTGAGACGTAGTGGGTGTTCTGGGTGTAGGTGTGGAGCTTACACTCGACGTGGCTTGTACACGGGGTGTGGTGGTGGTGACTGGGCTCGATACGACTGGTGCTCTCTGTAGACCGGTTTCACTGGTGGTTGGTGTTCTCAGTTGGTTAAGTAACGTGCTGACATAGGCTACGTCGTAAAACACACCTCCGTACAACACACTCAGCAGGGTTAGCACTAGCACCACAAAGCCCACTTGCGCTTTGCGCGTTTTGGGAGACGCTGTGTTCAGAGACAGCTGTTGTTGGTCCATAGCACTGTGGTCGGACGTGGAATGAAGGAGGACGGCAGTGGTGTCTGGCTTTATAGTCGTTTCACCTGGTTGGCTGCGACCCAGGAATTGAAGGAACTGGGCCAGCCTTGCCATTTGACGAAATGAAACAGTTTGCCACGTCGGCGTTCCGTTTTCAAAATCTGCTCCACCGTGTAGTAGTCTTGCTGTGTTTTTACGACAGGCTGTAATTCCGTCTCGTAAAACGTCCCTAGCAACGGTTCCCCTTGAAGATCTTCCAGTTCATAGATTCGCCGCTGTCGGGGTAGGCGCCGTTTAATCAGGAAGTGCTCATCGCTCCAGTTGGGCAAGTAACTTTTCTCGAACTTGCCCTTGACTTTACTGATCCGTACAGGGTCCCCGATCTTGTACACCGCCTTCGTCGTTCGCTGCGATGGCCTGGGGTACAACACACGCCGGACTTGGGCTTCATTGCGTTGGGTCACGGTAATGGGGGCTCTCTATACTCCGATGATAGGCTCGATTGTAACCACTCACAAGTTTCGGGAGAACATCGATGTACCGCCTTGTATTCTTATAGGTGAAATATTTATACATGCGGCCTTTGAATGTCCTGTTGAACCTTTCCACCACGGAAGCCTTGTCTCGTTGTACGTATGGAAGAAAAACACCTTCTGTTTCTTGAGAAAGGCTTGGAACGGTCTGTTGAGGAATTCCGTGCCTTCGTCGGTTTGCAAATACAAAGGTTTGCGCCCGGTCTTGAAGATGTCTTTGAACGCCGCTATGAGATTCGCCCCCGTTTTCGTCCGGATGGGTACCACCCACGCATACTTGGATAGGATATCGATGCACGTCAAGATATACCGATTCCCATCGTTGTGTTTGGCAAAGGCGCTCATATCGACCAAATCCGCTTGCCACTGGGCATCTATTCCTCCCACGATGACCCGGTTCCGTAGAAAATGGCGACGGACAGATCGATGTAAGGTATAGGTGTCTTGTTTTCTTAACCAATCTCGGACTTGGGCACGTTGTATCCCCTGGGGTTTGGCCGCTCGATAGAGAGCCGACAAGGCACTATAGGCCGCCGGACTGTCGGGACTGTAGTATAAGTTATCCAACACCTTCTCCCAGCGCTTCATGGTGACAAATGATGATGGACCCTGGCTCTATCGTTTATTTATAACGGGTATATCTTGGGCCGGAGTTTCTTTCTGATTTTCTTCGTTGGCTTCCACAGTGTCCATGGTAAATGACCAGTCCAACTCGTCTGATGACCGCTTGATAAGCACTTCATCCACATCTACCACGGCATCTTCCAATGCAGACCATAGATCAGGGTGAAGGGTAAAATGCACTGTACCTCCATCTAGCCGAGCCAATTGAGCAAAGAAAGGGCCGCGTCGGATGTACACATCGTGACACAAGTGGATGAGGTCGCCGTCCAGTTCACCAGACAACACCCGTTTGAATTTGGTCCAGCCCTCCCGGGACAGACGAATGTGAGCCGGGCACGGTTGTGTAGGGTCCGCATCACAGATGTCTCCCACCTCCTCCATGATATCGACCTTATCCGCATACACGTGCAGGAAAACCTCGGGGTCAAGCTGAGATACGCCAGTATTATATGCTCCGTCATGGTCAGTACGTGAATGGTACCAGATTTGACTGTCTCTCGTATTTATAGGGAGAACTCCGTGAGATCAAAGGATCAGGTGGTCATGTCACTGGGCTGACTGAGTCTAGCCGGGTAATCAATGGCATCGTCGTCGGGTTCATGGCTAGACAGTTGTTCATGGGGTTCAGCCAGCGCGTCCTCAATAGCACGACCCCACTCCAACTGGTCTGATGACCGCTCGTCCGGTGTAAACAGCTGGTCCACAATAGGCACCACTTTCTCCAAGGCTGACCACAGATCGGGGTCTAGGGTGAAGCCTCGCGTAGGGTCTTGGTAGCGGCCCAGGCGTAGGAAGAAGGTGGCACGGTATACGTAGATGGCATTGTCTATGTGGATGAGGTTTCCGTCGAGCTCGCCGCTCAACACCCGTTTAAATTTGGTCCAGCCGTCACGAGGTAGCGTCACCGTATTCGATACGGTCTCAGCGGGCGCCCAGCAAATATCTCCACGGTCTTCCACCAGGGTGACTTTATCTTCATAGACGTGTAACCCCACCCGGGGTGTAAGGGGCAGGATGGCTCGTAGGACGGGTGACATGCTTGCTCCAATGTCGAACGGTGAATGACACACACACTCTGTCTGTCTCTCGTATTTATGGGCAGGTCTCTGGGTGACATGGTTGACCCAATGACGAAGGGTAAATGACACACACTCTGTCTGACCCTCGTATTTATAGTCCCACTGTCAATGCCACAGCGCCAGGGTCAATAGGGCACAGACTAGTGTGACGCCAACCAGCCGTCGCTGGTTCCGGCGTGAGCGCTCGTGGTCCATAGCCCGAGCATCAAGGATGGCTGTCATAGTCCAGTAGTGGTGAGTGATGGCACGCATCACTTTCGTGTCTTTTCGGGTACATCCGTGTCTTTTCGGACTTTCGACTGAGTGTGCTAAAAATAGATCACCAGCCAGCGTGCTATAAAAGGAAACCGGCCTGGCCGTTTCATCAGACACTGTCAATCACCAAGATGTTCACTTGTACTACTTGCCAGAAGCTGTTTACTCGCCCAGAAGATTTGCGACGACACGAGTCCTCCATCCACAACGGCGGACGGTATACTTGTATAACCTGCGCACGGTCATTTAATCGGGAAGATGCTTTACTGCGCCATGAACGTTCAATCCATGGGCCACCCAAGCGTCCATGCGAGGATTGTGGTCAACTCTTCAAACTGACCAGTCAGTTGCTGCGACACCAACGTTTGATTCATGCCCATGAGCATGAACGACAACCTCCTACTGAAGAGGAGCCACGGAAGGTCAGACCCAGTGAAGATAAGCCCGGGGAGACGAACGCCACTGGTGATGCGATGACGGAGAACCCGCCTATACCCACAGTTCTGAAGAGCCTGAATATCCAGCTGGACCCCAGCGTTACGGTTTCGAGTCCTGACAACATCGAACATTTTCTGGTGGAGCCCATAAATGTTCCTAGCGATCTCTTACAGGACAACCATCCAATCAGTGACATCGATCGGCGCCATTGGTCCATGACACGGTACTGTTTCCACCCTCAAGATATCTACAATTTCCCACTGACCAACCGCATCTGTCTACGCAGCTATGTGGAAGCCATCTTCAACGATCAAACTACGGCCTTTAAATTGAATGTCGCTTTCGGGTACATCTTACGTCACAAAAAGACGGATCAGTTACAGTATTATTATCCCAGTGCCAACAACCATGTGTTTGACCAGCCGGTCACCATCATTAACCGGGGGTCACTAGAGACGATGCTGGAGATACTGGACACCGTGGATGCCTTGAGATGGGCGCATCGTCAACGCCCCAACATTCAATGGGTGGTAGAGAGGGTAACCAATGTCACCTTTTTCCTTACCAAGCTGACCGATCACCCCCATCGGTTGAATGCGTCACCCGTGCACTGATGAATATCATGCCGTACACACACTCTATGTCTACATGCTGCTCGCTGACTTGAGCTCAGTAAACACTTGTACCTAATGTGACAATGTGTTAAATAATAAAACATGGTGTTTGATATTTCAATTTGTTTTGCTGTGAACATACTAAACATACCCAGGGCGGCTCCCCCAGCCTGGGTATGATGTAACATTGGGGGTAATAAACTATATAAACATTGCTAAACTTGTTGTTTTTTTCTCGACAACCGCTATCCGATTGCATAATACAGATCCGACATTCATCCGCGTGATGACGCGCGCGCGCGCTGCGGTGGGGGGGCCGCGCCGGGAAAAACAAAACCCGGAGGTTGAACATACGGACGTCTAAGTCAACATTGGAACTCTTCTATGTTTGGAATCTGCGCATGCGCAGAATGCCGATAGTTCAACCCCACTCCCAGCCCATCAGATGCCCCTTCACGAATGCTTCACTTTGATACCTCACTCGACCCCATTGGACCACTAGTGGCTCCCCTAGCTCCAAAACGTCTAGCGGGACCCATACAGGGTCCAGTTTTCGACACTAGGTGACCACATCCCGACAAAATGACCAGTTTTCGACACCGGATGTGCCGCCATCTTGAACATACGTGCCGCCATCTTGGATATGCCCCATAATGCACCGGGTCAAAATACTCGCTTCTGATTGGACGAGTGCTGTGTGACGGATTTGAAATACTCGCTTCTGATTGGACGAGAGCTCCGCATTGCGTCTGCGCATGCGCAGAATGATATTCCTACCGCACACCCAGCCCATCAGATGCCCCTTCACGAATGCTTCACTTTGATACCTCACTCGACCCCATTGGACCATTCGTGGCTCCCCTAGCTCCAAAACGTCTAGCGGGACCCATACAGGTCCAGTTTTCGACACTAGGTGACCACATCCCGACAAAAATGGCCAGTTTTCGACACCGGATGTGCCGCCATCTTGAACATACGTACCGCCATCTTGGATATGTCCCATAATGCACCGGGTCAAAATACTCGCTTCTGATTGGACGAGAGCTCCGTGGTGGATTTGAAATACTCGCTTCTGATTGGACGAGAGTTCCGCATTGCATCTGCGCATGCGCAGAATGATATTCCTACCGCACACCCAACCCATCAGATGCCCCTTCACCTAGGCTTCACATGGATACCTCATACAACTCCATCGGCCCATTAGGTGCTCCCCTACATGCCAAAACGTCTATTTTCATACCCTTGGGCCACCGCGCATGCGCAGAATGCCGATAGTTCAACCCCACACCCAGTCCATTATATGCCCCTTCACGAATGCTTCACATGGATACCTCATACGACCCCATCGGCCCATTAGGGGCTCCCCTAGCTCCAACACGTCTATTTCCATACCCTTGGGCCACCGCGCATGCGCAGAATGCCGATAGTTCAACCCCACACCCAGCCCATCACATGCCCCTTCACGAATACTTCACTTTGATACCTCACTCGACCCCATTGGACCATTAGTAGCTCCCGTAGCTCCAAAACGGCTATTTTCATACCCTTCGGCCACCGCGCATGCGCAGAATGCCGATATTTCAACCCCACACCCAGCCCATCAGATGCCCCTTCACATAAGCTTCACTTGGATACCTCACTCGACCCCACTGGACCATGAGTAACTCCCCTAGCTCCAAAATGGCTATTTTCATACCCTTGGGCCACCACGCATGCGCAGAATGCCGATAGTTCAACCCCACACCCAGCCCATTAGATGCCCCTTCACATAAGCTTCACTTTGATACCTCACTCGACCCCATCGGACCATTTTATCTAGGGACTACTTTTTCTCCGCGGAAGCTTTTTCCCGAGACCGAATCACCGCCAAAACCGCGGCCAAACCGCATCACCGCGGATGAATACATCCTGAATACATCCCCTGCAGCAATTGGAACTCTCCTGGATTGGAGGTAGCTTTTGGTCTTTCTGCCGGAACTATACTGCATTTGACCTCTCTCTCTCCGCCACGTGACCGCCACAAATTATGCAAATTTCTGAGGTCAATAGGGTTCAATTTCATCTTTGTATACTACTTACGGCATCATGATCTGGTTTTAATCTTCAGAGCACCCGTTAGTGAAAATATGTAGTCGAGATTTCTATTGCTTATAATTGAGCTATATGGCAGAACCTGCCAAATTTTGACGTGTTCATCTTGTTTATAATTTATTAGAAAAATAATTCGCGTCTTCTGTTTTATTGTTATATTTCCGAAGATATATGACACGAACAGAGGAAAAAAGGCATGATAATATTCGGCTAAGAATTCTGCCATAACGGTCTCTTTTGAAGGTAAGCAAGTAAGCGTAGTTTTCCGTGAAATTCATAACAAACGTCACACGTTAGTCGTATAATGACAATACGACCTTCAAACCGGGGATAGTGCTGAATCTTAACAGTCTGTATGACATTGGTGGCCCCGGGCGGTAAGATTATGACATTCACTTCATTACGTTGCTATGACTTATAGGGGGAAACCCACGTTCAGTTTGAATCCGACCGAACATCTCCTTGAGTTTTGCACATGAGAAAACTACTTTTCGTATGCCCTCTCCAGATAAACAGGGGAAATAATCTCCAAATAATTCTTTTTAACGCTAGGTCAACAGAGGTATTATAGTAGTATATAAAGCGTAAATTCCTTATTATTTATGCAAATGAGATGACGTCATCGCGGAGCATGCGGAGCTCTCGTCCAATCAGAAGCCGTCAAAGCGATGACGTCACAGAGCTCTCGTCCAATCAGAAGCCGTCAAATCTTCGGCAATCTCCGGTAATGTTCGGTCATCTCCGACCCTCTCCGGGACAATAGATAGCCTTTATCTGCCCTTCCGAAGCATCCATGACCTGTACAGGGTCCCCGACAATATCGCCATCTATTTTCCCATGTTAAATGGCAAGTGGGGAACCCTCGGTTTCTTCATACAGTAGCAGAAGGTAAAGGGTCCTAGTGGGAATTGACCCCGGGTCGCTTTATCTAGAGGCAGACACGTTATCCATTAGGCCACGAGTCATATGATACAAACCAAGGTTGAAAATAGCATATATATGTCTACTATATGGCCCATACTGGCCCACTGGCCAATGTTGAATCTACTCCTGGTCATTGCAGTATGGGTTGTTTCGTTTTGTTTTCTTCGTTTCACCACCTAGAACACGATGGGCAGGGTCGCGAAGCGATTGGTTGAAATTTTTTGAAAAAGTCACTGTGCGGATGCGTAGTGGGTAAATAGCGCTGGGAGGCCGTTTTGGGGTCTAGGTGAGCCCCTAGTGCACCGATTGGGTTGAGTGAGGTATCATTGTGAAACATGCATAAGGGAGCATCCGACGGGCTGAATGTGACTTGAAACTGACGTCATTCTGCGCATGCGCAGTAGACAAAATCTATGCAAATAGACGTTTTGTAGGCGAGAGGGGCCACTAGTGGTCCGATTGGGTCGAATGAGGTATCATTGTAAAGCATACGTGAGGGAGCATCCGACTGGATGGGTATGACGTGGAACTGACGTCATTCTGCGCATGCGCAGTAAACAAAGTATATGGACATAGATGTTTTGGGGTCTAGGTGGGCCACTAGTGGTCCGATTGGATCGAGTGGGGTATTATTGTAAAGCATACATGGAGGAGCATGCGCATGGGCTAGTGTGTTGTTTGTTTTCAACATTCTGCGCATGCGCAGACAGGGAATTGTGGGAAAAGGGTATGGAAATAGACGTTTTGGGGTCTAGGTGGGCCGCTAGTGGGCCGATTGCATCGAGTGAGGTATCATTGTGAAGCATACGCGAGGGAGCATCCGACGGGCTGGGTATGACGTGGAACAGACGCCATGCTGCGCATGCGCATTAGACAAAATCCATGCAAATAGACGTTTTGTAGGCGAGAGGGGCCACTAGTGGTCCGATTGGGTCGAATGAGGTATCATTGTAAAGCATACGTGAAGAAGCATCCGACGGGCTGGGTATGACGTGGAACTGACGTCATTCTGCGCATGCGCAGTAAACAAAGTATATGGACATAGACGTTTTGGGGTCTAGGTGGGCCACTAGTGGTCCGATTGGGTCGAGTGGGGTATTATTGTAAAGCATACATGGAGGAGCATACGCATGGACTTGTGTGTTGTTTGCTTCCAACATTCTGTGCATGCGCAGACCGGGAATTGTGGGAAAATGGTATGGAAATAGACGTTTTGGGGTCTAGGCGGGCCACTAGTGGTCCGATTGCATCAAGTGAGGTATCATTGTAAAGCATACGCGAGGGAACATCCAGCGGGATGACTGAAACGTGAAACTGACGTCATTCTGCGCATGCGCAGTAGAGAAAGAGTATGGAAATAGACGTTTTGGAGTCTAGGTGGGTCACTAGTGGTCCGATTGGGTCGAGTGAGGTGTCAATGTGAAGCACTCGTGAGAGAGCATCCGACGGTATGGCTGAAACGTGGAACTGACGTCATTCTGCGCATGCGCAGTAGACGAAGTGTATGGACATAGACGTTTTGGGGGCGAGAGGGTCCACTGGTGGTCCGATTGAGTTGTGAGAGGTATCATTGTAAAGCATACGCGAGGGAGCACGGGATGGGAGTGACGTAAAACTAACATCATTCTGCGCATGCGCAGTAGACAAAGTATATGGCAATAGGCGTTTTGGATCTAGGCGGTGCATTGAATGTGTCTGAGCATATTGTCGCGACGAGAGAAGGTTCTCTGACAGAACGTACATGTACTCGACATGGTACACGATCAACCACAGACTTAGGCTAATGGTGTACAAACGACCTTATATGACAACTCACTCAACTTCATTCCTCCTCCACCTCCTCCTCCTCCGCGTCCTCCTCCTCCTCCTCACTCCTACTCCTCTTCATTCCTCCTCCTCCTCCTCCTCCTCCTCACTCCTCACTCCTCCTCCTCCTCACCACTCCTCCTCCTCCTCCTTCTCCTCCTCCTCATTCCTCTTCCTCCTCACTCCTACTCCTCCTTCTCATCCTCCTTCTCACTCCTCATCCCACCACCACCACCACTACCACCACCACTACCACCACCACTACCACCACCACCGGGCGTTGACGCCCGTCAACGCCACCACCACCACCACCACTACACACCACCACACACCACCACCACCACCACCAGTGAGTGAGTGAGTCTTCCAGTTCCGGTCACGTGACAGTAAACATGGAAAACCCGGATGTAAGATGAGGACCCGGATGTAAACCCACAGTACCTACGGAAGTTACCTTTGTCCCTGCGCTACTCGGAAGTGACGTCAACGTACGCAGGCGCACACACACACATACCTGGTGCACCCTGTACCCTATAGCCCGTAGGGCATAGGGTACACCAGGGTGACAGGGTCACCTTTGTCCCTGCGCTACTCGGAAGTGACGTCAACGTACGCAGGCGCACACACACACATACCTGGTGCACCCTGTACCCTATAGCCCGTAGAACATAGGGTACACCAGGGTGACAGGGTGCACCAGGTATGTGTGTGTGTGCGCCTGCGTACGTTGACGTCACTTCCGATTAGCGCAGGGACAAAGGTCACTTCCGTAGGTACTGTGGGTTTACATCCGGGTCCTCATCTTACATCCGGGTTTTCCATGTTTACTGTCACGTGACCGGAACTGGAAGACTCACTCACTCACTGGTGGTGGTGGTGGTGTGTGGTGGTGTGTAGTGGTGGTGGTGGTGGTGGCGTTGACGGGCGTCAACGCCCGGTGGTGGTGGTGGTGGTGGTGGTAGTGGTGGTGGTAGTGGTGGTGGTGGTGGTATGAGGAGTGAGAAGGAGGAGGAGAAGGAGGAGTAGGAGTGAGGAGGAGGAAGAGGAATGAGGAGGAGGAGGAAGAGGAGGAGGAGGAGGAGGAGGAGGAGGAGGAGGAGGAGGAGGAGGAGGAGGGGAGGAGGAGGAGTGAGGAGGAGGAGGAGGAATGAAGAGGAGTAGGAGTGAGGAGGAGGAGGAAGAGGAATGAGGAGGAGGAGGAAGAGGAGGAAGGAGGAGGAGGAGGAGGAGGAGGAGTGAGGAGGAGGAGGAGGAATGAAGAGGAGTAGGAGTGAGGAGGAGGAGGAGGAGGACGCGGAGGAGGAGGAGGAGGAGGAGGAGGTGGAGGAGGAATGAAGTTGAATGAATTGTCATATAAGGTCGTTTGTACACCATTAGCCTAAGTCTGTGGTTGATCGTGAACCATGTCGAGTACATGTACGTTCTGTCAGAGAACCTTCTCTCGTCGCGACAATATGCTCAGACACATTCAATGCACCGCCTAGATCCAAAAACGTCTATTTCCATATACTTTGTCTACTGCGCATGCGCAGAATGACGTTAGTTTTACGTCACTCCCATCCCGTGCTCCCTCGCGTATGCTTTACAATGATACTCACGACTCAATCGGACCACCAGTGGACCCTCTCGCCCCCAAAACGTCTATGTCCATACACTTCGTCTACTGCGCATGCTCAGAATAACGTCAGTTCCACGTTTCAGCCATACCGTCGGATGCTCTCTCACGAGTGCTTCACATTGACACCTCACTCGACCAAATCGGATCACTAGTGACCGACCTAGACCCCAAAACGTCTATTTCCATACTCTTTCTCTACTGCGCATGCGCAGAATGACGTCAGTTTCACGTTTCAGCCATCTCACTGTATGCTCCCTCGCGTATGCTTTACAATGATACCTCACTTGATGCAATCGGACCACTAGGGGCCCGCCTAGACCCCAAAACATCTATTTGCATACCATTTCCCCACAATTCCCTGTCTGCGCATGCGCAGAATGTTGAAAACAAACAACACACTAGTCCAGTCGCATGCTCCTACATGTATGCATTACATTGATATCTCACTCGACTCCATCGGACCACTAGTGGTCCACCTAAACCCCAAAACATCTATTTCGATAATCTTTTTCTACTGCGCATGCGCAGAATGACGTCAGTTTCACGATTCAGCCATCCCGCTGGATGCTCCCTCGCGTATGCTTTACAATGATACCTCACTGCGGTGGTCTAATGGTTAGAGCGTCCGCCTCGTAAGCGGTAGGTACTGGGTTCGATCCCAGGCCGGGTCATACCTAAGACTTGAAAAATGGAACTTGTTGCTCCCTCGCTTACGCTCAGCATTAAGAGGATAGAACAAGGACTGGTTCGTTCGATGTCAGTATAATGTGACTGAGTGGGGTGTCATGTCTGCCTACGGCATGATATTTCAGTGGGACAGCACTATAAAATGGCAGCATTAGATCTGCTCTGTTACAAGTAGGTATCCCTGCCCCTCCCCCTCCCCTCCCTTCCCATCCCCGTCGTGATATAGCTGGAAAAATGTTGAAAGCGACGTTAAACCCTATTCACTCACTCACTCACTCACTACAAAACGTCTATTTGCATGGATTTTGTCTACTGCGCATGCGCAGAATGACGTCAGTTCCACGTCATACCCAGCCCGTCGGAGGATGCTCCCTCGCGTATGCTTCACAATGATACCTCACTCGATGCAATCGGCCCACTAGTGGCCCACCTAGACCCCAAAACGTCTATTTCCATACCCTTTTCCCACAATTCCCTGTCTGCGCATGCGCAGAATGTTGAAAACAAACAACACACTAGCCCATGCGCATGCTCCTCCATGTATGCTTTACAATAATACCCCACTCGACCCAATCGGACCACTAGTGGCCCACCTAGACCCCAAAACGTCTATGTCCATATACTTTGTTTACTGCCCATGCGCAGAATGACGTCAGTTCCACGTCATACCCATCCAGTCGGATGCTCCCTCACGTATGCTTTACAATGATACCTCATTCGACCCAATCGGACCACTAGTGGCCCCTCTCGCCTACAAAACGTCTATTTGCATAGATTTTGTCTACTGCGCATGCGCAGAATGACGTCAGTTCCACGTCATACCCAGCCCGTCGGATGCTCCCTCGCGTATGCTTCACAATGATACCACACTCGATGCAATCGGCCCACTAGTGGCCCACCTAGACCCCAAAACGTCTATTTCCATACCCTTTTCCCACAATTCCCTGTCTGCGCATGCGCAGAATGTTGAAAACAAACAACACACTAGCCCATGCGCATGCTCCTCCATGTATGCTTTACAATAATACCCCACTCGACCCAATCGGACCACTAGTGGCCCACCTAGACCCCAAAACGTCTATGTCCATATACTTTGTTTACTGCGCATGCGCAGAATGACGTCAGTTCCACGTCATACCCAGCCCGTCTGATGCTTCCTCACGTATGCTTTACAATGATACCTCATTCGACCCAATCGGACCACTAGTGGCCCCTTTCGCCTACAAAACGTCTATTTGCATGGATTTTGTCTACTGCGCATGCGCAGCATGACGTCAGTTCCACGTCATACCCAGCCCGTCGGATGCTCCCTCGCGTATGCTTCACAATGATACCACACTCGATGCAATCGGCCCACTAGTGGCCCACCTAGACCCCAAAACGTCTATTTCCATACCCTTTTCCCACAATTCCCTGTCTGCGCATGCGCAGAATGTTGAAAACAAACAACACACTAGCCCATGCGCATGCTCCTCCATGTATGCTTTACAATAATACCCCACTCGATCCAATCGGACCACTAGTGGCCCACCTAGACCCCAAAACATCTATGTCCATATACTTTGTTTACTGCGCATGCGCAGAATGACGTCAGTTCCACGTCATACCCATCCAGTCGGATGCTCCCTCACGTATGCTTTACAATGATACCTCATTCGACCCAATCGGACCACTAGTGGCCCCTCTCGCCTACAAAACGTCTATTTGCATAGATTTTGTCTACTGCGCATGCGCAGAATGACGTCAGTTTCAAGTCACATTCAGCCCGTCGGATGCTCCCTTATGCATGTTTCACAATGATACCTCACTCAACCCAATCGGTGCACTAGGGGCTCACCTAGACCCCAAAACGGCCTCCCAGCGCTATTTACCCACTACGCATCCGCACAGTGACTTTTTCAAAAAATTTCAACCAATCGCTTCGCGACCCTGCCCATCGTGTTCTAGGTGGTGAAACGAAGAAAACAAAACGAAACAACCCATACTGCAATGACCAGGAGTAGATTCAACATTGGCCAGTGGGCCAGTATGGGCCATATAGTAGACATATATATGCTATTTTCAACCTTGGTTTGTATCATATGACTCGTGGCCTAATGGATAACGTGTCTGCCTCTAGATAAAGCGACCCGGGTTCAATTCTCACTAGGACCCTTTACCTTCTGCTACTGTATGAAGAAACCGAGGGTTCCCCACTTGCCATTTAACATGGGCAAATAGATGGCGATATTGTCGGGGACCCTGTACAGGTCATGGATGCTTCGGAAGGGCAGATAAAGGCTATCTATTGTCCCGGAGAGGGTCGGACATTGCCGGAGATGACCGAACATTACCGGAGATTGCCGAAGATTTGACGGCTTCTGATTGGACGAGAGCTCTGTGACGTCATCGCTTTGACGGCTTCTGATTGGACGAGAGCTCCGCATGCTCCGCGATGACGTCATCTCATTTGCATAAATAATAAGGAATTTACGCTTTATATACTACTTATTATGCAGACTTGAAAAGTATTTTTTTTGTGTAAGCCCTGGACATACCACTGAGCATTTATTTGCCATACGGCAACGGATTTATAACAATCATGTCTTGCCCACGTGGCCTGGGACAAACATATAAAAAAAAATAAACAAAAACAAGGACAAAGACATATTACCCCTCCCCCCCCAAGAAATTTTGGAACATTTCTCCTATGTAAACATCAATCTTCTACAACAAAAAATATTAAACTTGTATACATTGTGCCTATTATATTACAATGTACGTTACTACCTAATCCCATATGCATGGTTTTGGCAAAATCTTGTTTTTGTTACTCAAAACTCGATCACCATTCGGGTATTTACAATCCCCCCCCACACCCATCCCCCGCGCTCAGAAACATGTACATGACACACAAAAAACTCCACGTAGACTTGAAAAGTAATCGAAATGTTCGACAAACATCCATTTTACTATATATGATGTCACTTCCGGCGATGCGCGTGCGACTGGAAATCCTGTCCAAAAATCTGACTGTTGCATTTACTCTGGAAGATTTATTTAACAATCACAAAACGTTTCTCAGGGAAAGAGGTATTTGTCTTCCAACCAATCATAGCGACATAGCAAAAGTATACTGTACTCCCAAAATGCATAAATCACCATACAAAGCTAGATTCATAGCTGGTTCTAGAAGCTGCACCACGGCGACAATGAGCCACAAAAAATGGCCCTCGTCGAAGTACGTCTCATTCAAAGCCTCCAATCACCGTACCCCGTACGTTGAACATATTCGATGAAGGGATGCATCAGATCTTATAACGACCGGGGTTAACCGACAGTGAGAATGTACATCGGTACAATGAGACGCTTCAGCGATACATTACGTTCATGGACCAATACAAAACCCTCTGTACCCCAGCACCACCACGCGACATACCGGCGACCTCAACACCAACAGAAGAATCCAGCATTAAGACGAAGTCTTAAAGAGTGTACCTGCATCGTTCAAGAAACAAGCTGTGCTGGTATTACAACGGGTCAAAGACAATTCTAACATGACTTGGAATGATAAAGGCGAAATACTGGTACAGAACTAAGTGGTCACCGTTACCCACATGCCGGATTTAGTGAATGGCTTAATGCCTCAACGCAGGTCACACACGGCTCTGCTCAAAGCTTGAAAGACATGCACGTACCAAAAGAATTGGCGAGGAACCCCTAGCGCTGAGCCTGGATGCAGCGGGCCATACAATTGCAATAGCCGGTGCACGCACCTCGCAAGTCACAACGACATACGCGACCCACACGGAATTGGGAAGCCGAGTGATAAAACCGGAGAAACCACCCAAAACACCACAACGGGTACGCTCCTTACGAAAATCTTTCACACCCTTTATAACACCACCCCTGGCCAAAACACCCCACCGCTCGAAAGCCCTGACACGTAGCAAGTAATCGCGACGTTCACGCTGCCGGCAACAAGCGTCCAATGCCTGGGACAACTATTAATACCGGGAGCGGCAGCAGGAAAGCTCGATCGATATGTTTTACCTCACACTACCCAATAACAGCTCGGCTGCCGTGTTCCCGAGCAATACCTTAACTCACTACGAAACACAGTTACCGCAACCCTTGCACCTGCCTGGTCGTTGGGAATGTGGCCTGGTAGATATCCAGTACCCGTATACGTGATACAGCGTGAAAGATTACACGGTGTGGTACCTGTCACGCACGCCAGCAAGACGTATCTCTTTGTACTCCCTCAAGGCCAGTACCATACCCCCAAAGTGTTCAAGGCGTTGTTCAATCTCAGGGAGGGTAAGATCGGTCGTCGGGTGGCTAACAAGACAGATCTCCGACCGTTCAAAGATTCCGTTTTCCTGTCGTTTAACGAATACAATCAGAAGTTTCAGTTGAGGCTGACTGCCAACGTGGGTATAGAATTCAGCAACGGCCTAAAACAATTGTTAGGACTGCGTGATAATGTGTCCGCGGGTTCTACCGAAGTAGGCTTCACAGCCGAGTCCATCTGCAGTACAATGGACATGCGTGGTGGATTGTATGGACTGTACCGTCTTTCCCGTCAAACACGACTGGAGTGCAACGTCTGGGTTTGCCTTGATGGGCCCGAATGACGACATCGAGTATAAAATTGTCATTCAAGAGTCCAAGTGAAACCGAGCCCAGGTGTACAGCTGGGTCACATCAGACCCTTGGAAAACAAACCAGCCCAATATCCCATCCGGTGAGTACAAACCAAAGTGTTTTCCGTTCCTAAAGGTAATATGATTGCCGACCAAGAAAATTTATTTCTGATGGACTTACCTAAGCGCCTGACCATCGCATGTGTGAAGAACGTCAGTTATAATGGTGCGATTACGAGGAATCCGTTCAACCTAGAATCGTTCAACACCAATTTCGTGGCCCTGCATGTGGACGGACAACGTGTCCCAGCACACCCCCTGTAACTCAAGTTCGGAACGAGTTACATCCGGAGCTGTCTGAACCTCTTTGCAGCGACAGGGCAAATCAACCAGGACGAAGGAAATATGATTAGTCGAGAAGATTTCGGTAAAGGGTACACATTGTTCTGTTTCGTTCTCACACACACCTTAAACAACGACCATCAGCTGAGTCTCGTCAACAAAGACAACTTACGCTTGGGACTCCATTTCGGGACACCTCTATCGAGAACGATCAATGTGATTTTGACAACATTATTCAAATAGATAAAAGCCGTAATGTCCTCTGTGATTATGCCACTTAACATAGACACAGACCATGTATCAGCTGTGCTGGAGAACGATCCGTGGACACGTAAGGTTTTTCGAGGGGTGTTTGCTCGAAATGTCATGCCCCTAGACTACACGTCTCCTGTTGCCTATGTCCTCAACACGGATCCGATGGATCGTCCCGTTCAACATTGGGTGGGTGTATACTTGACAAAAGACCAGGGAGAATACCTCGATCTGTACGGACTTCCACCCCTCCATCCCAATCTCACTACTTTCATGGATCAAGGGACCCAGACCTGGTTTAGGAACAGTCAAACGTTGCAAGGCCTGAACAGTAGGGTGTGAGGACAGTGCTCTCTGTTTTACCTCTACCATCGATGCCGCGGTCGGACTCTACCTACCATCGTACAGATGTTTGACAAGTACCCTCAAGCTACCGATCGAGATGTACTGGTGTATGACTGAGACGAACATCATTTCAATGTACAAGCCCCGTTCTGTGCTTAAGTTCTCACGTTGTTATTGAATGAAAATGAAGTCCGTGCTTGAGTATTTTTGACATTCCAATTTTTGAAAGAACCGTACAACGTTAATTAATGGGACAGAAAAATGTGCGGCCGTAAGAATATGCATTTTATACCTAAATACTCTAGTTTACGAGGTTCATGTCACTGTACTTAGATACAAGAGTGTATAGTCCGTGTTTCAGTATTCCCCATTTCGCTTTTTTGAACGGCCCTCCGCTGTACTATAATACCCTGGCTTGCGTGTTTGATGTTACTTAGCCCAGCTCTATACTACAATGAATGTCCCTATGTTCGGGCCTTTCCGTATCGCTAACCATTATAAATCCAACGTCTGGAGAAAGCGCGGATGTGAAGGAAAGCACCAGAGGGGAAAATGATTGGGTGAACATTTTGCGCGAAGTTTGGAAAGCAGCGAACAGTAGAATTCTACCCTCCGCTGTACTATAATACTCTGGCTGTTTAATGTTACTTAGCCCAGCTCTATACTACAATGAATGTCCCTATGTTCAGGTCTTTCCGTATCGCTAACCAGTACATACAAGGAACGATTTAAAATGTAATAGACACATTTGACTGTATTTGCGCTATGTAATTTTGGTGCAAAAAAAAAAGAAGATTATAAATTGAACGCTTGGAGAAAGCGCGGATGTAAACGTAAGCAAACCACGTGCAAAGCGAGTCTGCCTCGATTGGCCCAATATCGCATCGCGGCTCTCCTGATTGGGTGAAATTCTGCGCGTGGTTGGGGGAGCGGCGAGCAGCAGAATCCCACCCGAGGCTATATAAACCCCGCTTTCGCGGGTCTACTCGTCACAAATCACAAATTATTTCAAGGTCAAAGATGACAGAGAAGATCGGAGAGAAGATGTTAGCGGGTGGCGGGGTGGAGAGCAGCGAGTTGAAGGTGAAGATGATGGAGAAGAAAGAGAATGATGAGGCGGAAAGGAAGACCCGGACAGGGCTGAAGAAAACAGCAAGAATGTCATATACACCAGCGGCGTGGGCCGCCGAGCCGTAGAATGGTTTTACTCGGCGAAGCAGGCATTTTCCAACGGAGGAAGTGCGCCAGGTTCCCCCACCACCACCACAGGGGGAAATACAATGGGTCCGGTCCATTCGGCCGATCCAGCCGCAGCGTCCAAACCAACCCGAGCTGGACCTCTATTACAGTGTGTCGGAGGCGAGGCGAGCTTCCCCTCCTGACCTTTCTAACGCCCCTTTTCAGGGCCATCATATTACTCGAAAGCGGCACTTCTACTTTGCACAATTGTTCTGGGGTTTTTTCCGACCCGAGAGGTTGTTGTTGTTAACAACACCATTAAAAAAAATATTTAAAGCCTGGTTCAATACACCGAGGATACTTTTTTCGTATACCCCGTAAAATTAAAAGGCGAGTCCCAGCACCAGAGGCGAAAATGATTGGGTGAACATTTTGCGCGAAGTTTGGAAAGCAGCGAACAGTAGAATTCTACCCTCCGCTGTACTATAATACTCTGGCTGTTTAATGTTACTTAGCCCAGCTCTATACTACAATGAATGTCCCTATGTTCAGGTCTTTCCGTATCGCTAACCAGTACATACAAGGAACGATTTAAAATGTAATAGACACATTTGACTGTATTTGCGCTATGTAATTTTGGTGTAAAAAAAAAAAGATTATAAATTGAACGCCTGGAGAAAGCGCGGATGTAAACGTAAGCAAACCACGTGCAAAGCGAGTCTGCCTCGATTGGCCCAATATCGCATCGCGGCTCTCCTGATTGGGTGAAATTCTGCGCGTGGTTTGGGGAGCGGCGAGCAGCAGAATCCCACCCGAGGCTATATAAACCCCGCTTTCGCGGGTCTACTCGTCACAAATCACAAATTATTTCAAGGTCAAAGATGACAGAGAAGATCGGAGAGAAGATGTTAGCGGGTGGCGGGGTGGAGAGCAGCGAGTTGAAGGTGAAGATGATGGAGAAGAAAGAGAATGATGAGGCGGAAAGGAAGACCCGGACAGGGCTGAAGAAAACAGCAAGAATGTCATATACACCAGCCGTAGAATGGTTTTACTCGGCGAAGCAGGCATTTTCCAACGGAGGAAGTGCGCCGGGTTCCCCCACCACCGCCACAGGGGGAAATACAATGGGTCCGGTCCATTCGGCCGATCCAGCCGCAGCGTCCAAACCAACCCGAGCTGGACCTCTATTACAGTGTGTCGGAGGCGAGGCGAGCTTCCCCTCCTGACCTTTCTAACGGCCCTTTTCAGGGCCATCATATTACTCGAAAGCGGCACTTCTACTTTGCACAATTGTTCTGTTTTTTTCCGACCCGAGAGGTTGTTGTTGTTAACAACACCATTAAAAAAAATATTTGAAGCCTGATCCAATACACCGAGGGTACTTTTTTCGTATACCCCGTAAAATTAAAAGGCGAGTCCCAGTGAAAAAAATTAAGCCTGGGCGAAATACGCCTTCAAGACAGGATCTCCTTCCCTGGTGTGCCCATGTTCGTAAACCGGCCCCGAAAAATTAAAAGGCAGGTCCAGGGGAAAAATTAAGCCCGGGCGAAGTCAAATACAAAACACTATACGCATTCAAGTCAGGATTCCCTTCCATGGTACTGGCCATGTTCGTATAACGGCCCCGTAAAATTAATAGGCAGGTCCCGGTGAAAAAAATTAAGCCTGGGCGAAATCAATTACAAACACTTTACGCATTCACCCCAGGATCCCTTTCCCTGGTATGCCCATGTTCGTATACCGGCTCTGTAAAATTAAAAGGCACGTCCCGGTGAAAAAAAAGTCTGGAAAAAATCAAATACAAACACTATACGCATTCAACCCAGGATCCCATTCTCTGGTATGCCCATGTTCATATACCGGCCCCGTAAAATTAAAAGGCAGGTCCCGGGGGAAAAATTAAGCCTGGGCGAAATCAATTACAAACACTTTACGCATTCACGCAGGATCTCCTTCCCTGTTATGCCCATGTCCGTATACCGGCCCCGTAAAATTAAAAATCCGGTCCCGAGGGGAAAAATTAAGCCTGCAACACTACACTAATATATGCCGAGATTTTGAGCAAAAATCAGGATTGTTATTTCGAAGGCTGAAAAAAATCGCGGACGTGGGATATGGCACCACGGACGAATCTGATTGGGTGAAAATATTGCGCGTGGTTTGCCGAGTTAAAAACACCAGAATCCCACCGGCAGCTATAAAAGGCCGGCCAAATCGAGCAAACGCCATAAATCTGACTGAATCACGGAGGCCATGAGAAACACTGCCGTCTGGCGAAGAATAGTACGAGCTGTTGACAGCCCCCGTGCGTACCGAGCGATCCTGATGACCATGTACGCGGACTAGGAAGATAACGCAGGCCGGGAAGACGTTATCCCACCTGCATTACTCCATAAAAAACTGAACCCCCGATTAGATTGACCCTACACATATAACTCGAATATAAATGTAAAAATGGATTGTGAATTTCTATAATTCTCAGAATACGGACGGATTATTCGGTCCAATGAAAATATTAGACCGCATAATACATTTTCCCCCATGGCCGGTCTAACTAAATAAAGCCCTCCATGTGGTTTTACACTGGGCCGCGAGTCCAATTTTGTGTATATCGACAATACGGACGTGAGCGTACGCATTTCTGAGCGCGTGCTAAAAGGATTGCATTTTTTCATAGGCTGGTTGTTTTCACTAGGAGTCCGCGCGCACAACGCTAGAATCCCATTCGCGGCTATAAAACGACGGGTTCAGTGGAGCAGACGACACCTTCGGCAATAATTTCATGATGCCATACCAAATCTGCTCGAAGACTATCAGGCAGTTAATGATGCCTTGTGAGGCACAACGGGAAATATTGGACGTGGTGAGGGCTGGCAGACCTGTGAGTGTACTACACGCCGAAGTCCACGACGCTGCGGAGGAAAAAGAATTTCTTGAAGGTGTCAATCGGAGGCTGAAAGAGACCATCCAGCGACACAACCCGGAGCTGCGGGAATCATCCAATATCACTGTGGAAGCTTCAACCCAACTCACAAGATACCGGGAGCGGGTGACGAGTCTCATGGACAGAATTAAAAGATTACAAGAGGCCATCCAATGCTGTGTATGCAAGGCAGGGCTAGCTATGTACCCCCTTTTCCCATGCGGTCATCTTTGCCTGTGTTTAGACTGCCTTCCCAAATTGCTGTCTGCTGCAGTACCAATAGAGCCCTGTATGCATCTAGAAGTGTCCACTATGCTGGCGCAACGCGGAAACGATAAGGACGATATACAGAAACTAAACCATCAGGTTTGATTCAAGCGTCCCCTTTTAGGGCCACTTCAGTCTCCCGAAAGAGAGACTTTCTTTCAAAAGCACAATAACTAACACCAGCTCCCACACAATAGACTAATAGTGATAAAGAACAACACCATCCGATATTATAAATAATATTCAACTATAGTAGGTCAATTTTCTTACACAATTTATATACATGAGTAAATGACACATTTTCAACATTACGCGGTATTATGGGTAAGGACACACGCAAAGTACAGTTCAGTTCACAAATGCAGTTTACATTTTTAGATTATGTAGCCACACACATCCGCCTGGAAACGGGGGTCATCCTGGCTAGGTTTGGTAGCCAAAAAGTTTTTAGTGCAGCTTTCGGGGATATCCTCACGTACTTGGAGTCGAAACGCCTGCTCAACATGTAGTTTACGTACATCCTGTAATGCTACTTCTAGGACGGTCGGGAGTTACCGGGTTTACGCAGGTATGCTCATCCTTACGATTGAGCGTCGCACATCCCAAACAGTCGAAGATCCTACTAATTTCCATTGGTAATTTCTCCAGGTAAGCCGCTTTATACACTTGGTATAAATGCTCTGCAATCTCCGCTGTTAAGGACACCGACACTTGTGGGGCAATAGTTTGCAGTTTACGCCAGGCTGTTAGGTGTAAGATCACGCCTGTGGAGCAATAGGTTGCAGTCTACGCCAGGCTGTTAGGTGTAAGGTCACGCCTACGATTGGTCGTAGGCGTGAACTATAGCCGCCAGATGTGGACTGCCATATCATACTGCCAGACGCTTATGTGCTTTAACGGCTGACCGTTGTACATAGTATAGCTGTGAAATATTGAGTCATGGATGTATATACGGCTCTCCTCTGTGGCCGCAGCCCCGATGCATTTCTCCGCTGCTCGAAAAGACGAGATGAGTTGTGTCCAGGCGATCAGAAACAGTTCAATATGTCTCGCGGCTCTCTTCCCTTTGGGGGCGGTGCCTAGTGAGATGCGTTGGTTGCCATCAATGGTCAGTGTTACATTAGGCCATAGTGTCCATCGCCGATTAGCGGTATTCATCGCCTGGTTGATAATGTCATCACCGCTGGTATTTGACGTCGGTGATAAAGGTTGGTTCAGGAAGGCGTTGGGTTTGGTCTCATGCCTGGTTGGAGGTTCGTAGAGATCAGCTCCCTTGGCGATGGTAAATGGTTCGGTCTTGATAGCGGAGTCCATCGCAGCATCAATAACGGCGCTATAGTCAGGCTGCGGGTGGGTGGCGGTGCTGTTGGTGGTAGTCTCATGACTGTTTAGTGGTGCTGATGATGTAAAGTGCTTGACATCGATGGTTAATGGTTCAATCTTGATAGCGGAGTCCATCGCAGCATCAATAACTGCGCTATAGTCAGGCTGCATTTTGGGTGGTAGTGATGCTGTTGGTGGTAGTCTCACCACTGGTAAGTGGTGCAGATAATGTAAAGTTGTTGACAACCGCGTTGATAGCAGCCGTATACCCAGGATGTTCATGGTCGGTGTACACCGGCGGTGTAGTATAGTCAGGATTCATGGTGCTGCGTGACAGGACTTCGCCTCAACTTTTGAAATAATGAATACAGTTTTCAGAATGCCGGCCCTTTTATAACAAACGGCGAGAAGCGATGACGTGATGATCTATAAATACCGATGATGTCATGGTTTATAAATAGAACCGGGAGTTTCCCAGGAAAATATAGCACTAGACGCCCTCGATCCATGAATAGAACAGATTTCCAGAAAATTCCCCGACCCAGAGCTGATGTCATGATCTATAAATAGAATAGGGGCTTTCCGAGCAAAACCCCCGAAGAAATTTACCCCGACATAGAGCGATGACCTGTAAAGCGAGGGCCCTTATCGATTATGGTGGGCTGTGGATTATTGATGGGTGTCCGATAATATAACAATAACATGATTCTATAGGGCGTTCTACTTTTTTATTTGCCCCTCCATTATTAATTAATAAAATGGTCCAGCGTAGACCCCGACGCCCCAGAACTAGAGCGATGATCTATAAATAGAACCCGAGGTTTCCGTAAAAATTCCCCGGAAAATATTGCGCTAGACGACTTCGATTCATGAATATTTTCAAAAAAAAGTCCCCGACCCAAAGCTGACGTGATGATCCATAAATAGAATATGGGCTTTCCAGCAAAATCCCTGGTGTATAACTGTGCATTAATTATTAGCAGTCTCAATGGACTTTTGCTGGGAAACTTCCTGTTCTATTTATGGATCGAAGGCGTCTACGGGGTACTCCCGGTTCTATTTATAGATCATGACACCATCGCTATGTATAAATCATTATGTCATCGCTCCACGCCAGTGGCTATAAAAGGGGCGACATTCTGAAAGCTGTATTCATTTTTTTGAAAGTTGAGACGAAGCCATGTTCCAGACTACGAGCCCCATGCACGCCTTAGTGAGTGGAGCACACGGACCCTACACCGATGTTTCGCTGCCTGGCTATACATCTGGCCCAGGCCCAACCCAAGGCGTGTCATCGAATTGCCAACTGTTATTGAGAAGACTACTTGAGTGAACGGAACATGGGAAAACATTACTTTCGCGGGGTCCTATTATCAGAACTAGATGTGGTGGAAAGCTTGTTCCAGGTTATAAGTTTCGTGTACAGTCTGACCCAGCACGTGGATGACAACAACACCGATGACCCTCAACTCGTAGCCCGACTCGTGCATCGTTCCCCGGAGAAGTATGACACAACCATGAAATTGAATTTGTACCAAACGGACATTGGTGGGCATTTCTTCTACATTACGGACGTGAATAGGTATGCCCAGTCGTACAGTTGTACTAAATGCCATCGAGAAAACCTGCGACAATACCGTCAAACAAGAGTTCACTGGCGGCGTCTTCCACAACACACCCACCAGCATAAGCGGTATTAGATACAAATCTAGAGAGCTATGATGGAAATGCTCTAACAACTCGTATCAAAGGCCGATCGAAGACGTGGATATTGGCACTGGGTTAGCAATATCGTATTTGCCCTGTCCCTGTATGGAGTACACCTCACCCACCGGGTGTACTCACTTGGTACGTCCAGTGGATCATCCAAGAAATGCACGGGGTAATCGACGTCTTCCAGTAATTCACCCAAGATATTAGTCCGGCTGTTGAAATGGCGTCACATCATCATCGCACATCATATATCTCAGGCGTTGGGGTGGTCGGGGGATCAGCTTCTGTCGGCTCCTCAACCCTTATACGATGGGAAGTTGGTCATTCTACTTCGACGTAGCCCTCAGATGTATCTGCGACACAGGGCGTCTTTTATAGACCAAACGTTGGTAGTAACTGTAGGCCGTACATGTATACTGGATGAAAGATGGACGAGTGGGCTACTCTACCCTGGGGTCAATCTCCAACGGCTCCTCAACCCATCCAGTTTGAATATCCACGACTTAGGCGTTTGAAGCAATGTCACCATTCATCGCATCCCTTCATTTTCGTGGCGCTGCAAAAGATCGCAGGGCTGAATCGACTGTGTATATATCGTGCAGCTATACGAGGAGACCATATCACAGCTGGCAGATTTATTGCGGCGTATGTCGTGCAGACGAGTAAATGGCTTCGAGCACGTGAAAATATTGGTGGTTGACAAAGGGTCTAATGAAGCGGCCAGATCACTTGCTTTTATAGGGCTAGATATCGATCTAGTTTCACAAAGCCGGTTCAAACTGGTCTAAACGAGTTCAAATGTGTACGTCATGGGCCCATTTGATAGGAATTTATAGCTGGCGATCTATTTTCACTACATGGACATCGACTGCATTTCCCTTTCCATCGAGATTCCCCTTCAACGGGTTCCACGCGGCCGTCTTCCATACATATGTTTATCTGTGATCTTTGTGACCAACTGTGTCGGGATGGCGGAGTGGTCTAAGGCGACATTTCTAAGTGCTAGTTTTGCGCATGCGCCAAGTCTATACCCAACAATTCTGATTGTAGGTAGGCGCCTATTCTCCAGTGCATATCCGTAAATGCGGTTAATCTTGTACTGATGACGACACAGATAACGTCACAGTCATGCAACTTCTTCTCTGGATGCACTCCATGGTCCACCTCAAAGCCTAAATATCACTGGCTGCCTCCATGGGCTAATGTATAGGGGTATAAATTTAGGCACCTAGCCACTGACCTGGCTTTCGATCGAATCTGCCCTTTCTCTACTACTTGCTGGGTGGGCAGGACACGATAGTACTACACAAAGAAAACGTTCCATAAAACCATCACATTGGACATGCTATGTACCACATACCCACTTCACACCTAATGTCACAAACTACACACACTCACGCCCTCATCCATCGCTAAATTCGCTTTCTCTACTAATGATGACGTAGCAGATGACGTCGCTGTCACATGACTCGTCCACTCAGGATAAATTCCATGGTCCATCCCAAAATTCACATGGACTTTTGTATAGGGGTGTATGTAGGCGAGTAGTCCCATCTGAACAACCGAATGTATCTGTAATTTCTCCACTACAGGTGCACATGCGCACAATGGCGTCGCATCGTGGGAGGTTACCGTATGACTCTATACAACGAGAACGTTCCATAGACCCCTCCCACATTGGACGAGTATATACACATTTCACACCCAAAGTAATTAGGAGACCAAGGAGCTTGTGACGTAGTCTGGCCTGGAGGGTCCACTCATTAAACCTTACTGAAAAAGATTCCAGGTCAGACTCCATTCAAAACCTGAGACATTGTTTCAAATAACAGCGTTTATTCGTTGACAGACAATGATATACAGCCAACTGACAAACCAATGTCGAAATTAGATCAGCCCCCAGTTACAGTGTACCACACACGTCATCCAAGGGAGACAGATCTTAAGTATGAAGACATACAGGTTCATCCATGCTTAAATATAATCAAATACACGAGCTACTTAACCTAAACACCTACCCAATCAAGTATGGCGTACTACCATCAACAAATATAGATTTACCGTCATCATTATGTGGCTTGCTTCTTCTCAAGAGCCCGCATGCTTTTGTGAATATTTAATTATCTCTATACCATAATTTAAGCGTTAACAGTCATCCATATAAACATGTGCAAATTGCTTCACATGCGTGTAATTTTTTCGCACTATACTTCAGTACAATTGAAGTCAGCTGAGAATAACAGACTCGTTGCGAGATATCTCTACCAACTCGAAACGGGTCTCAGATTTAATCTCAGGAAACTAGTAATAATCTCCTCAACTGGACATGCGCACTAGTCGTAGTCTACAGTACGACAGCTTCAAGATGACAACCCATTTAGACCATGCAAGTATGGCTTGAAAACGATGATAATCCCTACTACTCACTCACCCCCTATCGCCCAACACGTTCACAATGTATACCTGCGTCTCTAACGTGTGTTCATGCACACGAGGACGTCACGGCTATAGTCACAACATGGCCTTGAGACCTTTTCATTCATAAGCTACAGCGTAAACAGCAAGGGCGGATCCAGCCAAAATTCTTGGGGGGGGGGGTCGACTACCATAGCCCAAAAGGCGAGGGTCCAGGGGCCGAGTGTTTTCCCGGAAATAAAACTGATCATAATGTATGCAGATTTATGGTTCTATTTTCACGATTTTCCCGCAAATATAAGCACGCATCGACAATGAAAAAAATCGCACCTCATGCCTGCATCCATTTGACTTTCTATAGTTATATTTAAAACATACAAAACGATGGCATTTAGTTCATGGAAGGGAAACCAATATGCCTACCGATACGGTTCATTCACAAAAAGATAAAACAAGGAAATCCTCACAGCCCAACAGGCGAGGGTCCAGGGGCCGCCTAGGCCACGGAAGCTCTGAGGTTCTAGATCGCCGGAGATGCGTTCTGAGTGTTTTCCCGGAAATAAAACTGATCATAATGTATGCAGATTTATGGTTCGATTTTCACGATTTTCCCGCAATTATAAGCACGCATCGATATTGAAAAAATCGCACCTCATGCCTGCATCCATTCGACTTTCTAGTTATATTTAAAACATACAAAACGATGGCATTTAGTTTATGGAAGGGAACCCAATATGCCTACCGATACGGTTCATTCACAAAAAGATAAAACAAGGAAATCCTTACAGCCCAACAGGCAAGGGTCCAGGGGCCGCCTAGGCCCCGGAAAGCTCTCCGGAGATGCGTTCTAAGCGTTTTCCAGGAAATAAATTCGAACATAATGTATGCAGATTTATGGTTCTATTTTCACGTTTGTTTCGCATTTATAAGCACGCATCGATATTGAAAAATCTTACTTCATGCCTGAATCCATTAGACTTTCTAGTTATATTTAACAGATAAAAAATCGACGACCTTTACATCATGGAACATAAGAACCAATATGATACCGATTCATTTACACAAAGCTAAAATAAGCGATCCTCACAGCCTGACAGGCGAGGGTCCAGGGGCCGCCTAGCCCCGGAAGCTCCGGGGTCCCAGGTTGCGGGATATGCGTTTTACATGTTTTCCCGGAAAAAAATCTAAACACAGTGTAGGTAGATTTATTGTTCTATTTTCACATTGTTTTGCATAAACACGCATCGATATTGAAGAATATGCCTCACTCCATTTGACTTCCTGGGTTAACACAAACAAAACAGGCCTATAACACACCACTACACGTGGTGCGCTCGCGGCGATAATATCTGATTTTAGATACATATTGAAACTCCAACTTAAATAGTACACTCACAAACTATATGAATAGATGATGGTCTTTTTAATACACATATAGATACTCTAATTACATAATCCACATTCATTTAATTTACATATCATTTCAAGACATTATTTCTACGTGGAATTCCAGGGTTCGCTGATCCCTCCAAAAAAAAAAATTGTTTTGAGGTTTTATGAGGGGCGCCCCCCCGTAGATCCGCCCTTGAACAGGGACGATAGAACACCCATATCCTATCTTTTTGGTCTTACATGTGTGTATAACGCCCGTCTTTCTGGATTTTTTGATGAGATATTCATCAGTTTCCTAACTCCCATTTTTGCATCCACCCGCAATTTACGTGACCCCAAGTGACCTAGTGGGTTGTCAAAGGTCAAAATTCCACTTATGCCCCCTTCGAATTAACAGATTTCACCTTTATATACTACTCACCAGGTATTCCGGGAGTTTGGTCTTCAACAACATCCTTGGGCTGGAGTATAGCACAGTAGTAGTATAAGGTGAAAAGGGTCCCCTTTTCCAGGGAGGTAACTCTTGATGCCCTTGATGGTTTTGACATATTCCTGGTTATCTCCCCTGATTCGAACATGAGGCCGCGTCGAGGTCGAGTGCACTATAGTTCCGGTCTCTATTTGGCATGTATTCCTCCGCGGGGATGCGGTCTGGTGGTGATGCGGTCGCGGGAAAAAGCTTCCGCGGAGAAAAAGTAGTCCCCAGACATCAAGAACGCTGCATGGTCCGAAGGGGTCGTATGAGGTATCAATGTGAAGCATTCGTGAAGGGGCATCTGATGGGCTGGGTGTGGGGTTGAAATATCGTCATTCTGCGCATGCGCGGTGGACCAAGCGTATGGAAATAGACGCTTTGGGGTCTAGGGGAGCCCCTAATGGTCCGATTGGGTCGAGTAAGGTATCAATGTGAAGCCTATGTGAGGGGGCATGCGATGGGGTGGGTGTGGGGTTGGAATATCGTCATTCTGCGCATGCGCGGTAGACCAAGGGTATGGAAATAGACGTTTTGGGATCTAGGGGAGCCCCTAATGGGCCGATAGAGTCATATGAGGTATCAGTGTGAAGCCTATGTGAGGGGGCATCCGCCTGGACTAGTGGCTCGGGCGTTGTCAACACCCTGCGCATGCGCAAACAGGGAATTGTGGGGAAAAGGTATGGAAATAGACGTTTTGGGGTCTGGGTGGGCCACTAGTGGTCCTATGGAGTCGTATGAGGTATCAATGTGAAGCATTCGTAAAGGAACATCCACCTGGACTAGTGTCTCGGCCGTTGTCAACATTCTGCGCATGCGCAGACAGGGAATTGTGGGAAAAGGGCATGAAAATAGACGTTTTCGGGTCTAGGTGGGCCACTAATGGTCCTATGGAGTCGTATGAGGTATCCATGTGAAGCATTCGTAAAGGAGCATCCACCTGGACTAGTGTCTCGGCCGTTGTCAACAATCTGCGCATGCGCAGACAGGGAATTGTGAGAAAAGGGCATGGAAATAGACATTTTGGGGTCTATTTGGGCCCCTAATCGTCCGATGGGGTCGGGTGAGGTATCATTGTGAAGGATACGTGAGGGGGCATCCGCCTGGACTAGTATGACGTGGAACTAACGTCATTCTGCGCATGCGCAGTAGACAAAGTGTATGGAAATAGACGTTTTGGGGTCGAGGTGGGTCCCTAGTGGTCCAATGGAGTTGAGTGAGGTATCGTTGTGAAGGATACGTGAGGGAGCATCCGCCTGGACTAGTGTGTCGTCCGTGTTCGACATTCTGCGCATGCGCAGATAGGGAATTGTTGGAAAAGGGTATGGATATAGATGTTTTGGGGTCGATATGGGCCACTATGGGTCCGATGGAGTCGTATGAGGTCTTATTTTGAAGCTCTCGTGAAGGGGCAGCCGCCTGGACTAGTGTGTCGTCCGTGTTCAACATTCCGCGCATGCGCAGACAGGGAATTGTGGGAAAAGGGTATGGAACTAGACATTGTGGGGGCCGACATGGGCCACTATGGGTCCGATGGAGTCGTATGGGGTCTTATTTTGACCTCCGACTGGAGCACTCCAGCATCCGACTGGACTCATGATTAGTCTGTGTTCAAAAGTCTGCGCATGCGCAGTCTGGTCGTAGTATAGAAATATACACATGGGCGTGTGTTTGGGGTACTAAACCCCATATGGGTCCATGGTTGAGGTTTGGTGGTGCGGGTTCTGCGCAAGTGTGTGTGACGTCACTTCCGGTTTCACTAAAACTACCTCCGAATACTGAAAAGTTCCAATTTTTCCTTAGACCTTATGCGTTTATCCATTCTTCCGAAGCATCCATGTATATAGGAGGGCCTCCGACAATATTACTATCTATTTCCCTATGTGAAATTGCCAGTGGGGAACCCTCAGTTTTCCACAGAACCGTATTGGCACGAAAAAAACTTAATAAATATAATAAACTTAATCTATAGATCTTGGACGAGTCTCCACTCGCCGTCTTCCTGGTCTTTACCTACACCTCGAACCTCACTTCACTCCATCTGTTGCTCTTGTAACTTGTAACTTCTCGTCAACAATTTTGTGCTGGAATGCCCACTCTTAACCTAGACCAAACATGTACTTGGTCTGTGGGCTGATTTCATTGGCTCTCTATTTTACTGCAGTGCTCTTGCATTGTTTTCTAGGCATTGATGGGTTATATTTGATCCCATCCTAGGCCACTGATTAGCAATTTTCTCAACCCATTCATGGACTGAATCCCCACATGCCCCACATTGGGCATTCATGCTCACACAGAAAACACGCAAGACAGATTTTTGAGATCTCATTTTTTTATTCAGTGAACAACAACAACGTGAGAACAACCACGTGAAAAAACTGAAGCCCGGAACAGGGGGCTTTACGTGAAAAAATTTAAGCCCAGAACGGGACTTGTAGATTGAAACGAATGGCAGCCCAGTCATATACGAGTACATCTCGGTCCTCGGCCTTGGGGTACTCGTCAAACATGTGGACGATCGTCTGCATGGAATGTCCTCGACATCGATGGTACAGCTAAAACAAGCAATATTGTCCGCACACACTACTGGTCAGGCTTTGCAACGTTTTGGTATTCCAACACCACGTCTCTGTGCCTTGATCCATGAAGTCTGTTAAATCGGAATGGAGGGGTGGTAGGCCGTTCGGGTCAAAGTATTCGCCCTGCTCTTCTGTCAAGTACACGGCCACCCAGTGTTGACCGGGTCGATCCATCGGGTCTGTATTCAGGACGTAAGCAGCAGGATAAACACGGTCTAATGGGAACACGTCTCGGGCGAACACTCCTTGAAAGACCATGCGTGTCCCTGGGTCATTCTCCAGCACGGTGCGTATCTGGTCTGTATCCATGTTAGGTGGCAAAGTCACACAGGACGTTTGAATAATGTTGTCAAACTCAGCGTAGCAAATCACATTGATGGTTTTCAGTAAAGGTGTCCCGAAATGCAGTTCCAAGCGTAAGTTGCCTTTCTTGACGAGACTCAGTTGATGATCGTTGTCTAAGGTGGGAGTCAGATCGAAACAGAACAATGTGTATCCTTTGCCGAAATCGTCTCGACTGATCATATTTCCCTCGTCTTGGTTGATTTGGCCAGTTGCTGTGAAGAGGTTCAGATAGCTCCGGATGTAATTGGCCGTTCCGAAGTTAGGTTGTAAAGGCCGTGCCGGTACCTGTTGGCCATCCACATGCAGGGCGACGAAATTGATGTTGAACGCTTTTAGGTTGAACGGATTCCTCGAGAGAGTCCCATTATAACTGACGTTCTCCACACAGGCTAGGGTTAAACGCTTGAGCAAATCCCCCAGGAACAGGTTTTCTTGATTGACAATCATACTTCCTTTAGGGGCGGAAAAGACATTGGTCGAATCGGGTACTGGGCTGGTTTTTTCTCCAAGGCTCTGATGTGCCCCAACCGTACACCTGGGCTCGGTTTCACTTTGCGTACAAACAGACTGGCCTCCTGGATGACAATGTTATACTCGAGGTCCTCACTCGGGGCCATCAAGGCAAACGCAGACGTTGCGCGCACTAGTCGTATTTTGACAGGTACTCCATTCAAGAGGTATCGGTCCTGCATGAATAAGTCCGCATGCAGACGTCCCATCATATCGACCGATTGACTCTCTGCTGTGAAATCCACTCTCTCCGTATAGCCGTCATTATCAGGACTCGCTTCCATCTTGCCTGGGGTATCTCGGTAGAACAACGGGGCTGTCAAATACGACTTTTTAGCGTCCCGCCCGTAGGATAACAGTGTTTCGATGTAGGCTCGGTACGGGTACGTGTTCGTCGAGGCGCTCACCAGTTTATCACTGAGGGATATATCCACTTGCTGGAATAGCGAATGGAGCCAGAGATTCACTGGACCCACGGGTGCATCTGCTTTGAGGACAGACCCATCTTTATTGGTGATTTTAGCTTTCACGTACAGGTACGTATGCGCTAAATCCAGGTAGGTCGTATCTGCGTTGGTGATGGTGAATTCAATGGGGCCTGTGGCTGTAATACTGGAAAGCCACTGGGAAGATGTTCCATCCATTGACCCTCTTCGGCACTGGTCTGAGTAGGTGGTACGGTCCATAAATCAAATTCAGTGTTGGTAGAAGGACACGACTAGGCGTGGATGAAAGCCATGTTTAAGAAAAGATATCCTGGGTCTTCGATGTGCGTCGTCGCTGGGTCGGTCGTCGACTGGTGCGTGGTCTCGGTGGTGCAAGGTCTATTATTCCCTACGACAGTGCGTTGTGCTTTGGCGACCAAGACGCCTCCTGCTTCTTTGGCTCGGCGTTTCAGTGCTTCTTTGGGTGCCGCACCGCCCAAGACATCACCCGCGACTTGCAGTCCACTGCGTACCGCTTGTTTGCCGATCGCTTTGATCCCACGCGTCACCATGGGACGGAACGTTTTCACGATGCTCCCGAGTATGTTCCCCAGCCCATGTCCTCGTTGCATGCGTGTACCTGCAAAGACCGGAAAGCTACCCCCGGCCTGTTGGGCATAATAGTCCATATAGCTGCGTGCATCGCACTCGCAAGGCACCTTCATTATGCAAAGTGAACCGCTCGGACTTGACGGAAATGAAGTGTCAGCATCACTTTCCCACGCTCGAATGCGATCGGTTGACCGGTGTCGCCTCTTATATCGATGACGATGGAGCTAATATCGATCTGACTGACCGGTAGATAAACGATGTGCCTGAAACTGTGGGTGACTTGAGCTCCATACTTGCCTTTCACCGGGCAGACGCGTAGTAGAGGTACGTTGCTGTCTCCGACAATGTGTGCATCGACCACGTCTGAGTAGATGTACAGGCCATACATACCACCACGCATGTCCATCGGGATGTGGCCTGTTTCGCCGGTGGGGCCAGCGTACCCCTGTAGATCGAAACCCAGCATTGGGGCTGAGAGTGAGACTGGCCTTGTCGTTGTGTGCGTTGTAATCGAAGTCCACATGATTTTTGAAGGGGAAAGTTTTTATGGGTTGTGAAGTATTCGTGACGTCCCGTAGAGACTTATAATGCATCAGACTTCTCAGCCCGCCCATGAACTCCTTGGGAGTATCGTATTGGCCTTCGGGTCGGGTTTCTTGTCCTTCGTAGATCACCTCGTACTACACTTCACCACCTCGCACGTTGTACCACGAGTAAGGGTATTGGATATCCACGAGTCCACATTCCCAGCGTCCAGGTAAATGCAACGGTTGCGGTAGCTGGGTCACGTACTTGGTCAAGGTGTTGTCAGGAAACACATCAGCCGAGCTGTTACTGGGTAGGGTGAGGTAAAACATGACGACTGAGCTTTCCTGCTGCTGCTGTTGGTTTTAATAAATCTCCCAGCCCTTGGGCGCTAATCGTCGTGATGGTCGCGGTGACTTAGATCTTGGTGGTTGCAGGGGGTGGCGTGGTAAAAGGGGTGAAAAAGTAGGTGCCCGCCGTGGTGGTGTTTTTGGGGGAGACTCCGGTTCCCACTCGGTTTCCCAAGAAGGTTGTGGAGTCTGTCGTTGTGCGTGCAACGGCGATTCACGCTGCATCCAGGCCCAGCGCTCGGGGTTCCCCACCAATTCCTGTGGTACATGCATGTCTTTCAAGCCTTGAGCGAAGACCTCCCATCATCGAGGATTCGTGTGCGACCTGCGTTGACGCATCAGGTCATTCACTAAAACCGTCCTGTGGGTACCGGGGACCACCTGATTCTGTACCAGTAGTTCACCTTTATCATTCCAAGTCATGTTAGGATTCTGTGTCATCCGTTGTAATACCAGGCCAGCTTGTTTCTTGAACGATGCAGATACACCCTTCAGGACTTCGTCTTCGACCCACTGTGGGGTTGTGGGTGGTACCCCTGGTAATGGCGGCTGTTGGAGCGGTGCTGAGGTTGGTGGTGGTGGTGCTGCTGGGGTAGACAGGGTTTATATTGGTCCATGAACGTCATGTACTGCTGAAGCGTTTCATTGTACTGTTGTACTTTCTCACTGTCACTTAACCCCGGTCGTTGTAAGATCTGACGCATCTCTTCATCGAGTGTGTTTATCGTCTTTACCGTAGAGGGTACGGGGTACGGTGATTGGAGGTTTTGAAGGAGCCGAGGTTGGACGAGGACCATTTTTTTCGTGTAGTTCATTGTCGGCCGAACAGTCCACCCAATACTGGACCCAACACGGAAGCCGCCAACGGTGCTAAAATGGCTCGAGAAAGCCGCCTTTCTGTACCACCTTTTTCTTTTGTGTTTGAGAGACTCGCTTCTGGACTAAGGTTCGCAGACCTGTCTTATGCTTGGCCAACTTCGCCTTCTGAGCCGGAGTCAGTGGTACGTTGCCTTTTAAGATATTGAGTCCAATCTCACACAGACAGCACACGAGAGCAGGGTCTACGCCACGTACAATGGTTCGAACCAACTCGGGTGGGGCCGTCTTCAATACACGGAGCGTCGGAGCATGCTTCCGTACTCGAGCAGACATCATGTACAACTGATTCTAGAGCCCACAACCCTGCCCTTTTTATTATACCCAACATCAAGCACCCGCCCCAGCAGCGGGGGAACCACTGTGGGTGTGTTTACATTATTTTTGCATGTACACGTGGTGGGTCTCTCCGGGAAAGATACCGGTCCGTAGTCGAAGGTGGTCGGGGGTGGCTTCCTTCAGGTCGAAGAGCATATACCCGTGCTGAGGGGTTGTCGCATCTTAAAGGCTTCCAACGCAAACGCAGTGCGTCCAGGGTACATCTGTCTCGCCAGGTGCAGCACTTGAGTGGTATCTCTCGGGTTTTTGAAGACCACCAGGTAGTGGGCATTTAAGCTGATGTTCCGATGTTCTTTGTTTTTACTGAACAGATTCTGCACAATGTAGATGATGCTGAGACCGTCGATGATGGCTGCCTTTGGTAAAGAGTTGGGTGACCCGCGCATCCGTCTCCGCCATGAGATCATCCAGAACCACCAAGGTGTCCGGTTCCAAATCGGCCAGGTTGGGTAGCCCTCCCACGAACGTGATGTGGGGCATAATTTGCTGCATACCCCGCCGGAGTGATGAAATCCGGTGGGTTTTCAGACGTAGTGGGTGAACTTGGTGTAGGTGTTGAGTCTATACTCGGTGTAGCCTGTACACGTGATGTGGTGGTGATGACTGGGCTCGTTTCGGTCACGGGGTTGACTGGTGCTATCTGTAGACTGATTTGACTGGCGGCTGGTGGTTGTGTCTGAGTAGGGATGTGGTGGGATGAGTAGAGTGCTGAGATAGGCTACGTCGTAAAACACACCTCCGTACAACACACTCAGCAGGGTTAGCAATATCACTACAAAGCCCACTTGTGCTTTGCGCGTTCTGGGCGACGCTGTGTTCAGAGACGATTGCACTGTGTTCATGGTCGAACGTGGAATGAAGGATGATGGGGGTGGTGTCTGGTTTTATAGTCGTTTCACCTGGTTGACCGCGACCCATGAATTGAAGGAACTGGGCCAGCCTTGCCATTTGACGAAATAAAATTGGATGCCACGTCGACGTTCGGTTTTTAGGATGCGTTCCACCGTGTAGTAGTCTTGCTTTGTTTTTACGACAGGTTGTAATTCCAGCTCGTAAAACGTCCCTAGCAACGGTTCTCCTTGAAGATCTTCCAGCTCATAGACTCGCCGCTGTCGGGGTAGGCGCCGTTTAATCAGGAAGTGCTCATCGCTCCAGTTGGGCAAGTAACTTTTCTCGAACTTGCCCTTGACTTTACTGATCTGTACAGGGTCCCCGACCTTGAACTCCTTCTTCGGTATACGCTGCGATTGTATGGGGTACAAGACACGCCGGACTTGGGCTTCATTGCGTTGGGTCACGGTAATGGGGGCTCTCTGTATACTCCGGTGATAGGCTCGATTGTAACCAATGACAAGTTTCAGGAGAACATCGATGTACCGCCTTGTATTCTTATAGGTGAAATATTTATACATGCGACCTTTGAAAGTCCTGTTGAACCTTTCCACAACGGAAGCCTTGGTCTCGTTGTAGGTGTGAAAGAAGAAGACCTTCTGTTTCTTGAACGGTCTGTTGAGGAATTCCGTGCCTTCGTCGGTTTGCAAATACAAGGGTTTGCGCCCGGTCTTGAAGATGTCCTTGAACGCCGCTATGAGATTCGCCCCCGTTTTCGTCCGGATGGGTACCACCCACGCATACTTTGACAGGATATCGATGCACGTCAAGATATACCGATTCCCATCGTTGTGTTTGGCAAAGGCGCTCATATCGACCAAATCCGCTTGCCATTGGGCATCTAGTCCTTCCACGATGACCCGGTTCCGTAGAAAATGGCGGCGAGCAGCTCGATGTAAGGTATAGGTGTCTTGTTTTTTTAACCAATCTTGGACTTGGGCCCGTTGTATCCCCTGGGGGTTGGCCGCTCGATAGAGAGCCGACAATGCACTATAGGTCGCTGGACTGTTGGGATTGTAGTATAAGTTATCCAACACCTTCTCCTAGCGCTTCATGGTGACAAAATGATAATGGACTCGGGGAGTATGGTTTATTTATAACGAAGTCTGATGTTCGGGTACTACCACCGTTGTATATATCCTAGGTTGACTGAGTGTAGCCGGATAATCAATGGCATCGTCGTCTGGTTCATTGCTAGAAATTTGTTCATTGGGTTCAGCCAGCGCGTCCTCAATAGCACGAGACCACCCCAACTGAACAGCTGACCGCTCGTCCGGTGTAAACAGCTGGTCCACAATAGGCACCACTTTCTCCAAGGCCGTCCAAAGATCGGGGTCTAGGGTGAAGCTTTGCGTAGGATTGTGGTAACGGCCCACACGGACAAGGAAGGGTCCACGGCGTACGTAGTTGGCGTTCTCGATGTAGATGAGGTCTCCGTCGAGCTCACCGCTCAACACCCGTTTAAATTTGGTCCAGCCATCACGGTGTAGGGTAACGGTAGTCGATAGGGTCTCAGGGTCCGACCAGCAAACTTGACGGTCTCATATGAACAGTCACAATCAAAGCGTGACTGAGATACATCATTCTTTACATGACGACTTTACAGCGAATATTATGGATTAAGAATACTGATCAGCGATACGGATTTGATATTTTTGGAACATCATGATGTCTTGCCGGCATCATTGAAAACTGTTGACCGCTTCTCTCTTGCAGGAAACAAGCCTATGTTTATGTATACTATGATTGTCTTTTTGAATTTGGTGCTAATACTGTTATGTGGAAAATGGAATAGGTCTTTGGATTATGGACGCGGATATTCTCTAATGGACGACGGCTGGATTATGAATGACGGACTAGACGCTTGTAATCCCACGATGGTGACTTTATCCTCATAGACGTGTAACCCCACCTCAGGGGTGAGGGGAAGAACGGCTCGTAGGACTGGTGACATGGTTGACGAAATGCCGAATGACGCACACGCTGACTGTCTCTCTTATTTATGGTGAAGTCCCACTGTCATTACCACAGCGTTAGGGTCAATAGGGCAAAAACCATGACGAGGCCAACGAGCCGTCGGTGGTTCCGGCGTGAGCGCTCGTGGCCCGGGCATCAACGATGGCTGTCATAGTCCAGTAATAGCACACCCCTCCATCGAGTCCACTCTGTTGAGGACCGCTTCTGTGAACTCTTTTACGATCTGGCGTCGCCCCTCGTTGTCGTCGCCATCTGCTGACATGGATCGAACCACTGCTCGGTAACCCGTGAGTGAATTAACCACGGTTGCATGCTGTAAAATGCGAGCCGCATAGGGATAGGTGTCCGTCATGGCTCTGCAACCGTAGGAATGGAGGTGTGGGATCCAAAGCAGTGTGTTTTATAGACCCTGTCACACATGCGCGCCTATACGTAGCTCTACGGGATACATGCATTCCATACATGCGGTGGGAAACCCGGATGTTGAAAGTCAGTACATGCATAAGGTCTACGGAAAAATTGGAACTCTTCAGTGTTCGGAGGTAGTTTTAGTGAAACCGGAAGTGACGTCACACACACTTGCGCAGAACCCGCACCACCAAACCTCAACCATGGACCCATATGGGGTTTAGTTACCCAAACACACGCCCATGTGTATATTTCTATAATACGACCAGATTGCGCATGCGCAGACTCTTGAACACGGACGAACCATGAGTCCAGTCGGATGCTCCTTCACGAGAGCTTCAAAATAAGACCACATACGACTCCATCGGACCCATAGTGGCCCATGTCGGCCCCACAATGTCTATTTCCATGCCCATTTCCCACAATTCCCTGTCTGCGCATGCGCAGAATGTTGAAGACGGACAACTCAATAGTCCAGGCGGCTGCCCCTTCACCTTCACGAGAGCTTCAAAATAAGACCTCATACGACTCCATCGGACCCATTGTGGCCCATGTCGACCCCAAAACGTCTATTTCCATACCCTTTTCCCACAATTCCCTATCTGCACATGCGCAGAATGTCGAACACGGACACACACTAGTCCAAGCGGATGCTCCCTCACGTATCCTTCACAACGATACCTCACTTAACTCCATTGGACCACTAGGGACCCACCTCGACCCCAAAACGTCTATTTCCATACGCTTTGTCTATTGCGCATGCACAGAATGACGTTAGTTCCACGTCATACTAGTCCAGGCGGATGCCCCCTCACGTATCCTTCACAATGATACCTCACCCGACCCCATCGGACGACTAGGGGCCCAAATAGGCCCCAAAATGTCTATTTCCATGCCCTTTTCCCACAATTCCCTGTCTGCGCATGCGCAGAATGTTGACAACGGCCGAGACACTAGTCCAGGTGGATGCTCCTTTACGAATGCTTCACATTGATACCTCATACGACTCCATAGGACCACTAGTGGCCCACCCAGACCCCAAAACGTCTATTTCTATACCCTTTTCCCATAATTCCCTGTTTGCACATGCGCAGAGTGTTGACAACGCCCGAGCCACTAGTCCAGGCGGCTGCCCCCTCACATAGGCTTCACACTGATATTTCATACGACTTTATCGGCCCATTAGGGGCTCCCCTAGATCCCAAAACGTCTATTTCCATACACTTGGCCTACCGCGCATGCGCAGAATGACGATATTCCAACCCCACACCCACCCCATCGGATGCCCCCTCACATAGGCTTCACATTGATACATCACTCGACCCAATCGGACCATTAGGGGCTCCCCTAGACCCCAAAGCGTCTATTTCCAGACGCTTGGTCCACCGCGCATGCGCAGAATGACGATATTTCAACCCCACACCCAGCTCATCAGATGCCCCTTCACGAATGCTTCACATTGATACCTCATACGACCCCATCGGACCATGCAGCGTACTTGATGTCTGGGGACTACTTTTTCTCCGCGGAAGCTTTTTCCCGCGACCGCATCACCACCAGACCGCTTCACCGCGGAGGAATACATGCCAAATAGAGACCGGAACTATAGTGCACTCGACCTCGACGCGGTCTCATAGATTTATTATGCAAATGTTCGAATCAGGGGAGATAACCAGGAATATGTCAAAAACCATCAAGGGCATCAAGAGTTACCTCCCTGGAAAAGGGGACCTTTTTTCACCTTATACTACTACTTAGCACAAGCAATGTTTTTAATAATTTCTCTTTGCGTGGGTGGGGGCGGGGGCACCGTGACGTTGATCTTTAACCTGTTTGACGCTTGAGAATTCCAGTACCTGCTTTATCGTCTCTCACTAATGTAGTCACTCAAACAAATGATTTGAATTTTGAGGATTTTCCGATTATTGGGCCAAGGTGGTCTTAACCCTATCTGGCCTGGGCTTTTTGCGACCTGTCGTGGCCTGTTTTCCTTACCCCTTGAGCTAGCGGGCTGAAACTTACCACGCTATACCACTATACCCTTGGGTCAAGCTCTACCAGAAAGTGGGAAAAATCCAAGATGGCCGCTTTCATGACGTCACAGTGACGTCATTTTCAACAAGAGCCCAAGGGGCTTCAATATAGCCCGTATATCTGGAATTACATTGGTTCAAATTTCAAGGTTGTTTAATAGCCTTGATTTCAATTGATCTTGCAATTCAGAGAAAGGTCAACAATTTTTTGCTTATGAGAATGTAACATATATCACATCTTATATTGAATGATAAACTAAAATGAGCTTAACTCTTGGTAACTAGTTGACCTTGAAGCAAGAGCTGAGAGCTCACATATCCCTCACTGAAATCGACAATAGTCAAACACAAGAAAATAGTAGTTTTCCTGCAAATGGATTCCTTTCAGACCAGAGAATTTTTCATGAAGGAAGAAGAAATTGATGAAGTAAACCTTTGTTCTTGAGTTAATAAACAGGTGTGAAGTTCATAAAGGATTATTCTCCCCATTAAATTAGTAAATGTATGGTTTTTATTTCATAACAGTTTAACTAAATGAAGCGTTTCAAACATGGGAGACAACTCCACAGGACAATACCATATAAATGCAGGGGAAAGAACTTCGAATATTCCAACAATATTCCAACACATTTATTCAGCTAAGCTTGATTCAGTTTTGGGGGACTGCGACCTAGACCTTTGACAAATTGATCTCATATGTATGGCTCCATTTTGCCATGCGAGTAAGGTATACTCAAAGTTTGATACCAATCCATACCTTGAAACTAGAGCTATCGCATGGACGACAAATTTGGATGAATGGACAGAACGCAACATCGCATTACACGACCTCGTCTTCGACAGGCATATGTAAATGTGACTTTTCATGATTTCTGATTTTGGGGTCACAGTGACCTTGACCTTTGACCTCAATTTTGGTACACAACACATTGTCTTCCCTCAATCTATCAATGCACACAAAAAATCATGATTTTTAATGATTTCCTGATTTTGGGGTCACAGTGACCTTGACCTTTGACCTTGACCTAAATTTTGGTACATGACAAACCGTCTCCCCTCAATTTCTCAATGGACACAAAAATTCATGATTTTTAACAATTTCACGATTTTGGGGTCACAGTGACCTTGACCTTTGACCTTGACCTACATTTTGGTATGTGACTCATCGTGTCCCCCTAATGTATCTACTGACACAAAAAATGTTATTTTTAATAATTTCCTAATTTTGGGGTCAGTGACCTTTGACCTTGACCTAATTTTTGGTACGCATCACTTCATTTCCGCCTATTGAACCCACTCACAAAAAATTAGAAATTTTTAACGATTTCCTGATTTTTCAATGACACTGACCTTTGACCTTGACCTAAATTTAATATGCAACACATCGTTCCCCCCCCCTAGGGCATCCACTCACCAAAAATTAGAACTTTAGATAGAAAACTGTCAACGATCAATGATTTACTGATTTTTGGCAACAGTGACCTTTGACCTCTGACCTCGACCTCAATTTTGGTACGCGACACATCGTCTCCACCTGGTGTATCCACTCACAAAAAATTGCAACTGTGGATAGAAAACGTTCATAGATATAGACCGGACATGAACACTTCAGTGATTTCCTCTTTTTTAGGTCAGTGACCTTTGACCTGTGACCTCGACCTTCATTTTGGTACGCGACACATCGTCTCCCCGTAGGGTAGCCACTCACCAAAAATTGGAGCTGTGGATAGGAAACTGTCCCAGATATAGACCGGACACGAGAACCGGACAGACGGACAGACAGACAGACGGACGGAAACCGCCATCACATAATACCGACCGCCTTTTGGGCGGGCGTATAAAAACGGCATTTTTTGGTGGATTTTTCAGTCAGATTTCCCGAATTTTTTATTTATGCAATTTCTCCGCAGAAACTGCATGATAAATTAGTATATATCAATGTGATGTGGAATAAAATAGTTTTTGCCCACTTTTCATCGCGGAAAAGCAAAAAATTTGAAGAAATATGACAAAAACATCACTTTTCTGGTACCCCACGTGACCCCATCTTGCATTTGTCCATGACCCTCTGCTCGGGGGGTTATGCAATTAGGCTCAAAATGACCCCAATATGATAAACTATACAGTCACGGAGTTTCAGCTCTATTTTTTATCGTTCCGGAGATAGCGCAGACAGTTGGTAGAGGGGTGGGGGGAGGCATATTGCTCCTCCCCCCACCCCTCCCCCAGGCCAGGTAGAGTTAACATTTGACCTTTTATCTCAACTTTGTTTAGAATGCATTTAATTTTCTCCTAGATATCCAATCGCAAGAAAATGTGCATTCCGTTCTACGAGCAAACCCTGAAAGCGACAAGATATTTTACCCGGGGGTATACGTTCTTTGGTCCAGGTGAACATTGGTAATGGCTTCCAGTCAGGTGGACATATGTTTAGTTGGTGTAAGGATTTTCACCCGTCTCTATCATGTCTACCCAGCGTGAAAATAATCTCAATCTCGGCGAAAATAGTTTTCATCCAGGCGAACAGCTGGCTGTTCCCGTCGGTAACTGGAGCAAAAAACACATTCGCACCTACGACGCCCTCCCGTTCAGTGGGAGTTGTCTGAGGGAATCGGCCTACAGGCGATTTCACTCAGATTAAAATATTCTCCACCCATGTGAAAAAGTTTCCAGCCACTCCCAGGTGAAAAGGAAGCTCAGAACAAAAATTAGATATGTCATTATATCTGACTGAGTCATGGAAGATAATACGCTGTCACGACTGCAGCGTTTACTCAGTTTACATGTCCGTTTATACATGTATGAGCATGTGCTCAAGTGCGACCCACGTGCTTGATGGAACATTACGTCCTTAATGTAAGCGAAGGTTGCTGATTGGTGGCTCGCCTCACGGGCTTTTACTACGCGCCTTTTGATTGGTGTATCTGGTAGAATTTCTGGAACTTTCCAACTGACGTCAGAACCGGTCTCGTTTTGAGAAACCGCGTGGTTACCCAGCGTCATTTCCTCAAAAGCAGGGTTCATTGATAGACGCACCCGAACCCGGCTTTTCTTGCTCAACTACTTTTATTCAAGTTATCTACTTCGAACATCACAGGTAATTATTTGGGAACCATAATCAGGTAACAAATGAGGTGAATGCTGATCAATTTCAGCCAAGTGATACGTGGATCGATTTCGTGTTTTATTCATAAGGCTTTTTCTTTGTTCAAGATTTTTGGACGGCAATGACGACCACGTGCTTTTCTTCTAGCAAATCCCCATATTGCTTTACCCTCGACTCGTGAATGGTTCTCGATTTCGATTGTTGTAATTTCTTTCATATAGCTACGATATCAGTGATGTTCACTCCGAAAATATAGTTAATTAGGAGACTGTGTATGAACAAAATTTGGTGATCATGGGCGCTAATTTATGTACAACAGTACAAAGGAAAAATCGATCGGCTCACCAATCGTCCAATCACCAACCGTGTTCGGAAACCCCTGCACCAATATCATGATATGGCAGTTATGGTTGAACAGGTCGGGGAAATGAACTCAGGGGTTTTTTTTAGACACTTTTCCTTGATCGAACTCAATATTTGAAATTAAATAAACTCCATTTTTTTCCAAGATTTTAATCTTTGAAACAACCAAAAAAAATCAATTATTTTGATCGTTCAGTGACCAAAAAACTCCACTCCACCTTTTTTTTTTGGAGTGCACGCATTTGATCGGAATATCGGATATGTTTCATATCTTTAGTTTATCCAATTTAAAATTTACACTGAAGCAGATACAACACCAGGTATTTTCCTGTACAATGTATCTCTCCTAACTTCTGACCATGTTAGATGTTTGCCTTGCATAGCTAAATAATATATAGCCCTCAAGACTCTTGAGGGCTATATATTATTTAGCTAGCCTTGCATGGCTTATTCTTCGAATAATATTCATGCAACCTAATTCTGTGAACAATCTTTCTGTTGGGCATAAAATTAGGACAAGCTTATCACCATATATAAACTTTCCGTCGGAAGTAGTCTACGTATACATAACAACACCAGCAAACGTTGGATCGCGGAACTGCCCGTTATCATCATTTTATCCAGCCAATTTCTACGTTCCCACTTCGAACTTTGATATATCTGGACCCCTTCAATGTTCAAATAACTTATAAATAGACAAGAGACGTCACTGGCCTCGAAAACATTTGAAATTAGAAATTGGTCGCACAAGAGCGTTATTGATTGGCTGACCTAATTAGGCCCTCCAGCTTAGGGCAGAATGGTTTGTACCATGTTTGTCTGGCACAGGAGGTAAATTAAAGTGCCAAATATATTAGGCTCTGACGATCCATTGTGATCACTAGTGTCTGTATAGCCTAATTTTCAAAATTCTAAATTCAATTTTTTTTGTAGTTTTGGTTAGGTTTTTGTTAGGGTTAGGGTTTTGCTAGGGTATGTTTGTTTGTGTCCTCGTCGCCGTGTGACCAATAAGGTTAGGTGCGACGTTAAACTTCAACCAACCAACTGACCTAATTAGTGGGCACCATATTAGGAGGAAGGACACCGCTAATAGAGGATGATGTCACTCTATGTGACTTCACTCGCAATCGATGTGTACGTTCTGATTGGTTCTTCTGTCGTTAGCTGGTGAAATTTACACCTCGGATTTTGAACACTGAAGGGGTCGGATAAATCAAGGCCAGTTCGAAGTGGGAACGTAGAAATTGGCTGGATATAATGAAGATGGTTTTTATGATCGTCACAAATGTTGTGTTGGACACGCATTTAACTGAAAACAAGTTGGAAAATTACTTAAATGGTATATAAAGGACGAGTATTTAGTCTCGAGAGATCTTCAAATCCGCATGGGTAAAGGCTGAAAACGAGCTGTCAAAAAACGAAAATGCCATGGGACTGCTCGCGAACACTGGACGGATATATACATGTACTCGTCTTTGAGGATCGACAGGAACAAATAGGCAAACTTGATGAATTATGACCGCTTTTGATGATCGGCCTTTCTAAACAATATTTAAAGTGAAGTGTATATTTATTGGTACTTCAGTCTTTCGTTTCTGTAAATCAGAGGAGTGCTATAAATCACACTTCTAAAATGAGTGGGGCGAGTGATCGCACTCCTGAAATTACTATCCTAGCACTTCAGGCCGCCTAGGCCCAGGAAGCTCAGAGGTCCTAGATTGCTGGAGATGCATTCTGAGCCATTTCCAGCAAATAAATCTGCAAATTCTCCCTTACATTTTTGTCCTCATTTAATGTTTTTTTTTTAAATTCATGGAGATCCCAATTGCAATTATCTGAGGTTATATACAGGAGACATGTGCCCCCTTGTCTACACTGTCTGTCCAGTCATGCTTTGTGCTATTATGACAAATAAATTCCACAGCAGCAAAACTTTACAGAGCTCCGCGATATCATTATGTTAATTTGATACACCATTTTCCAGACGGAACCTCGGATATGAAGTGATTTTCTTCAGAAATTCTTTATGGACGACAACTTGCTTTGGAATACCAAGTCTGATAATAAGATCAAATCAAAACTTGTGCAAAATGAATACGTAAAAAAACACTTTGGATCGTGACGTTTGTTTCAAACAGTGTATTAAAAGTTCATTGCAACGCACGCAAATCAAAACATGGTGCCTGCTAACTCCGGCGGGTAAAACAAAAATTTACTCGGATCTTAGTACGGAATAATCTTTCTGGTTCAGCTATGATTTCGTCGCTAGGTTTTATCGAACAGACTATATTTGAATAGTCGTTGGCGATATATTCAACATCTACTTCAAACATCACATCAAAGGGACGATCGGACTCCCCGACTTCGCTGCTAGAATTACGATTTTGTATTTCCCCAAATAGTCAAGGAATGTACCGCCGAACACAGAAGAGTTCCTATTTTCGTTTCGTGAATGCGTGATGAATTATCGACTTATATTTTCAAAAAAATACGCATTGGGTTTTGGGAAGCACGACTTCTCTAGGTGCGCGATCAATCGCGCGCCTTGAAATGAAATTAGGCGAGCAATGGTGCGCGCGAGCGATGGTGCGCCTCAAAAACGAATGACTGGTACTTGTTACCGCAAAATCATGAATTCACATGTCGACTGACGAACAACGGTATATGAAGACACAAACACGTGTTCTGCTTTCCGAATGTAGTGCCTCAAAAAGGGATTGGATTGGTCAGAATAAGAAATGAAGTTGGTCATTGGATAAGGCATCTCTATGCTAATACTGACTTGATCTGTCGACCACCATTTTGCAGTTCTAAGGCAATGGAAATGTCGAATTTATGGTGGATTTTATATCCTCGTGCCTAAACATGAAGCTTAGGCAACCCATGGTAACCTACCACCAAAACGGGTTACGCAACAAAGAAATTAACAGGCATGGGAATTTTCCGCCTATTGGCGGATTTCCGACTTTCTACCCGCTGAAATGATCGATCCTGAGATCGATGTAAATTCGGGTAGAAAATTTGGAGGGGGGGGGGGTGTTAAGCTCCGTATGCTCGTCTCCCCGACAATCCTGGGTTTAGAAAATGCGTTCAGTCGGTTCGTTCTGTTTGGGAATTCCCCTGATAACTCTTCGCGAATCGGTAATTTAATAAATCGCCCAGTCTACAGAGGGTGGACTGGAAAAGTACCCAGTCATGGGGAATGTATCCTAGTTCTCTCTGCCCGTGGATTTCTATTTGGATCCCTGTACGTAGCCATGTCAGGGGTCACAAAAAAATTTTTCAGTTGGTCGCCATTTGTCGAGTGAGGCTAAAAATCTACTCGCCACATTGGCGACCTAAAGTTTTATTCACTCGCCAATCCCTAACGACCTTTCGATGTAATAAAGTGACAGACGAATCAGTCTTTCCAACAACATGATAATCCAGTGTTAGTTTGAAAAATAAAAGAGAAAAAAAAATACCCTCGAAATTTTGCGCGAAGGAAACGAAACGATTGTGTGTCGGTTACGCAAATCCGAAATGGCTTGAATGAAAAGTCGGGTCAGGTGAAACAAAAGTTCCAAACTCTTCTCTGCAAACTTTTACCACATGACGTTTGTCTTTCAGCATATAAATTTACTGAGCTGGTTTTACTTGACTACAATTGTTTTAGAAGCGACACTGAAGTCAAAACGCACATGTCGTGCTTCAGGCATACCATCGCATTCTTGACCTTGAACTTGCAAATTCCCGCCAAGATTGTTTCATAGAATTTGTTTACTATAATTTTTACTATGATGATTTCATTGGCTGAGAACGGTCAGCAGGTCGTGGATTAACTTTTCTAGGGCGAGCACGTGATCTTATTGTGTCACGCCTGCGCATGATTTCAAGAGCACGGATATTACATCAGACCACGTGGTCTCTATAAATAGACTAGGCTTCCCCATATGATCTGTATCGTCGGCATTATTCTGTCATTATTTCCTGTACATTTTAGGCCTGATTGGATTTCGCTGCCTGATAAACTAAACACAAAAATACTTTGGCGACTAAACACTTCATTGACCAAAACTTCACTCGCCACTTTGCCGAGTTACTCTATTTTTTAATCGACACATTGGCGAGTGACTGGAAAATTCAGTCGCCAGTTGTCATTTTTTAGTCGCCATTGGCGAGTTGTCGACCGGGTTTTGTGAGCACTGCATGTGTTTGGGATGATGTGGAAGGATTCGACCGAAAGTGAAAGAAAGACAGGGCTTCGTTTGCATGTACCGCTCGCCTAAATTTATTGTGAGGTGCGCTTTTATCGGCGATTCGCGTTCGTAATTAGTGCAAACTTGTCATTGAAAATTGTCTCCAGAGATTTATTTCCCGACTATGCTATAACATTGTGTTGTTGTTGTAAGCCAATATTGCGTAAGTTGTTGAATGATTGCCCTTGTGTACAAGTGAATAAACGTTACGTTTGTTGGACAAATTGTAATTGTATCACCAAATGTTACAAACCACTGAGTCTCGGATAAATTTAATCCCAAATTTGCGTAACAGAGAAACAATTTTTCTCCCGCCGACTGGAGCACGTGGAAATCCCCTTCGATCAGAACGAGGCTGACTTGAATAGCTGTACGTCGGGAACGCTTAGAAGTTTGATAATGCATGTAACTGTACCTAGCGATGACAGGTTTCCGAATGTTTTTTGGTTCCAAGTCCTCAAATTCAATTAGATTGTTTGCTTGTTGATGAACATTATGTTGTCATTGATTACAAAATTATGTGAATGGTGACTGAAAATAGAATTTATGAAACCAATAATTTGAAGATAATTATATATTTATCTATTGAATGACTTACTTAAAGTAAATACTTTTAATGAACAGTTTTACTGAAATTAATATGGTGAGTTGTTTTCTCAACTTGTCCTTTTTTATTATTAAACTAGATCCAGTTAAAGAGACTTTTAATTATTAATCAATAATTTAAAAAAAAAATGTTTCTTTTCAATGTGAATAAATCATGTGAAATTCTTTAACACAGCTAACTACTACGATGTGTCTAAAGTTTAGTTACAATATTGACACTTTTAAGCTTCATCAGTTAAAATAGTGTTGTCTAATATATATATAAAAAAAGCAAATTTCCTTTCCTGTGGGGTCACCAAAAGAGCTCTAATTTGAAAAAAAAATTCCAGTGAGCGGGGGGCGCTGCCCCCCTCTCGCGCTCTCGCACGCTTCGCGTCCTCGGGTGCAGGGGCTTCGCCCCAGCACATGGATGGTACTTGGGATAAGTTCAGACTTTTTTTTGGAGGTCAATTCCCATGCCTGAATTAAGGCAACCCATGGTAACCTACCACCAAACAACAAAAGAATTTAACAGCGTAATATTTATTATATTGCAAATTATCCATCCAAACTTTAGCCTTCACACAAATGTTAGTTTTCGTAATAAAATTTTAAGATTGATCAGCAGTGTTTGATATTTGTTTTTCATTCACGCTTTGTCAGAGTCAGATTTTCCGATTTGCACAATTCCAAAGCACTTCGCTATAATCACTGTTTTGCACTCATCTCCTGACTGTCACTATCTGTAATAAAATTAGGCCTTCACACAAATGTTTTTGTAATAAAATTTTAAGATTGATCAGCACTCAGATTAATTTTGTTTGTATCTGAATCAACGATAATCAAAATCACTCCTGCATTTCATTGAACAAATTCATCAAAACGGGATGCTGTCGCCAAGGCCAGAATAGGGCCTATCTCATCGACGAACAGCAACGCACCATGGGGGTGAAAGGTGGCTGTTCTACAACTTTCGTTCAATGTAGATCATCGCCAAACGTTGTTCCTTCGAAGTTAATTACTAGGACATTGCACGTAGTTACAATTTTATAATTCAATTGCATCATAATTCTCGCCAGTTTCTGTCAAAAATATATTTCAACTTGCCGTACCAACTATTTTCTTTCACATCGTTTTACCGTCATTATGGATTTTAGATTCGCCCATGTGAAACTCTTCAACCGGAGGAGAAAATAACTATACGGAACATGCGCAGTGCCTATTTCCGCGTCCATGTGAACACATTTCGCTGTAGGCCAGTTTTCGTCGTTCTATCACCGTTGAGATTAAAGTGAACATGATTTAACCGGAAAACCTGTGAGCGATCGAAACACTTGCTCCAATTCGACCAGTAATTCTTCAGGCGGGGTTACGCAAATATCGAGCTCAATTCGAGTTTGCGTAACCTCCGCGCGAACGCGTTCAGCCGTTCGCCATAACATCGCACGCCTGGAAAATCGTGAAGATAGCAAATATTTAGTTCAGTGTGTTTTAGGCATTTACGTTACAGTACATAAGACATACAGAGAGTTGAAATGTTCTCTTATTTCATTGCAGAACAATGGCGACGAAACAGGCTATAGGTATAGACTTGGGAACAACCTACTCCTGTGTAGGAGTTTTCCAGCACGGGAAGGTGGAGATCATCGCAAATGACCAGGGAAACAGAACAACGCCCAGCTATGTGGCCTTCACAGACACCGAGAGACTAATTGGTGATGCTGCCAAAAACCAGGTGGCCATGAACCCAGAAAATACTGTATTTGGTAGGTTAAGCTGGACATAACATTTAATGTAAAAATTCCATGTAACACCTGGAAATTCAAGATGGAAACCATACCAACATTGTTAATCCATGGATGGTCATGCAGCAATGCCATTGCTTAACTTGCAGAGGGTAATTCCCCTAATAACCAGCGATAATTTGAGGTGGTGAACAAGAAGTTCAGCAATACTTGGATGGGTGACCGCGTGCTGTACTAGCTGGGCTGGATCAGTGTCAAGGATATGACAGGACAGGACTGAAAAAATGTTGAAAATGACGTTAAATCCTTCTCGCTCACTCGCCTGATTTAATGCATGTGTGCTGTTTCTGAGTACTGTACTTGAGAAAAATGATTCTGCGTACTAGCATTTCAAATTTTATTTTTTAGGGACTGTTTCAATACAATCCAGCTAACTGGAGTTTGTGAATACTCCAGAATCGGTCGAATTACCATTATCAAACATGATCTATCCATTTAACCCACCATGGAGCTTTATTATGATCATCTTCAGTGAACAACAGAGTATTCTCCCTTACCCAGAAGTAAATCTCCACATGTTCATGTCTCCAGATCAATCAGGAAGCAATTCCTTGCCTAGATTTAAGGCCTATTAAAAATAATCCTGTGTTTCCGGTAACCCGACCTACCTGGTGTGATCATTGCCGACCTGAAAGTTTTTTCAACAAATAAAAAAATAAAAATGCAAAAACACCGACCGACCTCGGTGATTTTCACCAAAATCTTGCTCTCAACATTTTATTTTGCGAACCCTTCGCTTCCTTCAAGGGGACGTAACTCACCGAACCGCAGTTTCGCACTTCCCGCTCTCCGTACAGTGATGTTCTAGACATAATATGTATTCAGAGCAACGTTAGCGACTATAATGGACCTCTGCAACGGAGAATATTGCACTCTGCGGAGCGGATATCACAAAATGACCGGGACAATTTTATCCGTGTCTGCAGAGAAATGTAAATTCCACCACTATTCGCCGTAGATAAGTTTACTGTTACGCTGCGGCGAGCCGTTCAAATGGCTCTCGTCTTTCTGTACGAAATATGCCACGAGCCGCAATATCAGCTTGCCTTTGCTTCTGTCAATGCGAGTACAGCGATGTACCATTCTGAAATCGCTTCTTTCAAATTTACCATGCATGAAACTTGATAAAAACCATACATACATGTATATTGTTTGCTAAGCCCGACTTGATTTCCTGGATGTAAACTTGATATTCTGTCTCAGAATAACGAAGTCGGGAGGAAGAAATGAAAAGGAAAAATATAAAAACGCCAACGAAGATTTCCATAAAACGTTGTCGAGAAGCCGCCCAGAAAATATAAAATACTCACAGAAAACCCCTTCAAAATATATTATTCTTTGGTATAGTTGAAGTACAGAAGCTCAGTTTATATTTTCAAAGTGCGGGTTTCGATGAAATCCGCTAAACAAACTTTATTTTCAAATTTTTGTTGAGTTTCTGCGCCACGTAATTTCGTCGCGATGAGATAAAATGGCGTCTCCCTCAGATTAGCTCGACCCAGTTGAAGGGCTCCGGCCAATGAGCACTTCGATGTAGGTCACGTTACCACGCTTGTTCATTCAAGGTAACCGATATCGGGTCAGTTGTTAGCGTTACTAGAGAAACGGGGAAACACCCCTTGCAGTTTCTCGATGTTATCGTTCGAAATCAAGCCTTCAATCAGGAACTACAAGGAATTCCCTTTCCAATGAGACGAAACGTCGGGAGAAAGGCAGCTAAAAAACTAAGATTTTTTGCTGTAATTCCTCATAATTCGCCATTTTCGACCGCAATTCTACCAAAATACTGTAGTCTCTTCAAATAAATTTTATTTACGCTGACAACATCGTCGATTTTGCTAGAAGTTATTTGTTGAATAGCACAAATGGATATAAAATCTGATGTCCATCTGAAAGTGTTTTGCTTTGTCTTCAAACTCCTTTGTCCATCTAGAGAAGAAATACTGAAGTGTAAAGTCTGATATCTATTCTTCAGCAGCTGTCCATCAACAATTGAGTAGATTCAAGACCTGCATGTTTATTCCAGCGTGTCGACTCTGATATAAGAAATTCTAATATCTAGAGATGTTATCCAGATTTCCTGAAGTTATAAAAAAAGACTGTTAAATGTTTGTGATTGGAAAGAAAATATGTAGGCTTCAAGGTGGAGTAGCAACAAACTTAAACTGGAACCTCTAATACAAACTGCGATAAATTCTCTAAATCAACGACTTCCAATTCCATATCACTAACTGCAGTTCTGTCTGACGAATGTCTGGTGAACCTGGATTCAGTTGATGTGAGCTGTAATACTCCATTCCGATCCATTCTGTATATCACACACAAATCCCAAAAATAACAAAGCCATTTATTTTTACACAAGTTTGGTTAGTATATTGAATAAGTATGATGGATATTCAGTACATCTTTGAAATATTTTGATTGGGCAAAGAAAAGAAAAAAGCAAAAAAAAAAAAAACCCCAAAACCCCTACCTACCTACCTGGATTTTTTTTAAGCCGTTACCAGAAACACAGAATTATTTTTAATAGGCCTAAAGAGTTCCAGACTTCCAATCAACAGTTGCAAGTTAATACGATTATTCTGTGATAAAGTCCGACATACTACATATGTCCTAGCTACGTCTATCACCGTTTGTTTGATCTGCTGAGACTGCAACACGGCCACCGGTACACCTGAATGAAGGAGTGATTAAAGTTTTATAACAAACCGGATCTAAAATCTGGTGGATTGAAACAGAACTATTAAAACTTCAGATCATATATTTTTCAAAATTTGTGGGTACTGTATAGATTTCTGACAGGTTGATCAATTTATTGAGGAATTACCATATCCAAGTTGGTGAAGGCAGGAAATAAGCCTGCCAAGAGGACTGAAAATGAGAATATTTAGACCACTATGTTATGTATTTGTGATTTCAGACTAGCAATCTTTAATGTAAGTTTTTGGTTATCAACTATCAAACCTGTTCCCACTTAGAACTGATTATATGGACAACTAATCTTCACTTGCATCTGTAACTTTTAAGTTGCATATTGTTTACCACGGGAATGCTATATTTATTTGTTTCAGACGCCAAACGTTTAATTGGAAGGAAATTTGAGGATCCGTCGGTTCAGTCTGACATGAAACACTGGCCGTTCAATGTAGTGAATACTACCGGCAAACCAAAAATAGACGTCCAATACAAGGGAGAAAACAAATCCTTCTTCCCAGAAGAAATCTCCTCCATGGTACTAACAAAGATGAAGGAAGTGGCAGAAGGTTATCTGGGAAAGGTAATGAAGAAATAGTTACACGCTTGTTTTTAGGGCAGGTTTCACAGCAGCAGGCCACATTGTCCAACAATTGTTCAAGTTTTGTTAGCCTGCTAACAGAAAATCGTTGATATGAGTAGATAATAGAATCATGCAGCTGGCCAAGTTTTCATGCTCTCTTTCAATCTGTCGCTACGCAATGCTGCCTCGTATTCAATTTACATCTACAGTCCGGGCCCTAAGCTCCATGAACCGTATGGATCTATCCAGCAATAAAACCCGTCCCCACTATGTTCACTATTTTTATCCAGTAAAGCAAACCGCGAGTAGTTGATGTGTCTGCAGTCAGTCTTCAAAGATCAAACCCGGATTCAAGTTCTCCTGCCATCATCCCGCTATCGTCTTCGTACAGATCATGTGATTGGCATGTATTGCAGCACACTGACACATGCTCTGTATGAAAATGGCGGTTCTAATGGACTGATGTTTGTAGATGGATTGCAGACCCATCAGCTCCACGTGGCTATCAAACTGCTCGCCGATTTCAATAAATGTAGTGTACAGAGAGCTGGGATGGGTTGCTTTATTGCCGGATAGAGCTGTATGGCCCAGGAGCTTAGTGGTCCTGGACTGTACATGTACATTTAATAAGGGGCTGCGAAGTGTAGTGACGTAATGAACGAAGACATGAAAACTTGGCCAACATGCAGCTAAATGCTATCGTGTATGCTGCCACGAGTTGGATATCTGTAGTTCTGTCCTTGGCAGATTAAATGGTAGCTCTGCACAGAATAGACTTGCTGTCCGAATATATATCTGGAACAGAAACCTCGCTACAATGATCCAAAGCAAAGGGCTCGTGACAATAGATTTACGTTGTAATATTCTATACATTTTCAGAAAATAAATGATGCAGTAGTCACTGTACCAGCATACTTCAACGACTCCCAACGACAGGCGACCAAAGATGCTGGCACCATCTCTGGACTGAATGTACTCCGTATAATTAACGAACCAACTGCAGCAGCCATCGCATATGGTCTAGATAAAAAGGTTTGTTCATAATATGTAATTCAATTCAGTATAATATAGGTTTTCTTATGGTGCTATAGTTCAATTAAGTACGCAAGTTATTATTTGGAACTCGATATTTTGGTTGCAAACCACTTTTCTTCAAAATATTTCAAGTATGGGTAAGAATTCCATGACCTGAAACATGTTGAGGTTGGTGACCACTTGTCGACCGGTTACCACAAAATGCTGGATGGTAACTGGTCACAAAATAAACCTGCAAACAAAATTTAACTTGCCCAGAAGAATATCTTATTCGTGATAAACTTCACCTCACTTAAATTACTGAGTGACATTTATTTTCAATAATTTCATGACTGACCTACATAGTAGGTCTTCCGCAAGCTTTTAAGCTAGGAAAAATAATTCCGGTCCTATTCTGACAACCATGTTTCCCAACATAGTCTTTAAAATAATAAGAATATTTTATTGATCTTTTTTGCAACTCGCAGAATATGAAATATTTATTAGAAAGAAGAAAATTACTGAAATTTAGTCTAACGAAAAATTCATCTAGCCGTTTGACCAGAAAAGATGCAAATTTTAAATAATTTCCCTGTGGACTGAAATGGGAAACTGTCACTCGTATTTCTGTAGTGAATGCTGCAAGAGGTACCGAAAATTCCATTGGCCCGACAAAATTGAGATTTTAAATATTGCAATTGGTGCATGTAGTCCAGGGGGAACAACTCTTGATTTATTTGCCTCATATTCTCCATCTTCAGAGTGGCACAGAACGAAACGTGTTGATCTTCGATTTGGGAGGTGGAACATTCGACGTATCCATCCTGACGATAGAAGATGGTATATTTGAGGTGAAATCCACAGCAGGAGACACTCACTTGGGCGGGGAGGACTTCGACAACCGCATGGTGACCCACTTTATCAAAGAGTTCAAGAGGAAGTTCAAGAAGGATATCATCGGGAACAAGAGGGCTGTACGAAGACTGAGAACAGCCTGTGAACGAGCAAAGAGGACCTTGTCCTCCAGCTCACAGGCTAACATTGAAATAGACTCTCTGTTCGAGGGCGAGGACTTTTATACCACTATCACCAGGGCCCGGTTTGAGGAATTGAACGCTGATCTATTCCGAGGGACCCTGGAGCCAGTGGAGAAGTCGATGCGCGATGCCAAAATGGACAAAGGTCAGATCCACGAGATAGTTCTTGTAGGAGGATCAACACGTATTCCGAAGATCCAGAAACTTTTGCAGGAATTCTTCAACGGGAAAGAGCTGAACAAAAGTATAAACCCAGACGAGGCTGTGGCTTATGGTGCAGGTAAATGTTGGTTCTTCAAGTAAATACCATCTGAAGTTTTATTCTCGGTTAAATTCCTTGTTCAGATTCGAATAACGATAGAAAGTTTGTTTGGAATTTACGCGGTCACAAATAGAAAACTCATTGCTGCAAACAAGGGCGAAGATGATGAAGTCTATTCCATAAACATTTGCGGTTTCTCCCAGAAAACCTCTCGGTTTGAAGATGGACCGCAAGACCTTCCTTGGAAGTCTGATTCCTCCCTGCAGTGCACTGTGACTGGCTTCTCCGATCTTGATCTGGGTTGCTTTTCCCACGTTCCTTGAAACTGCTGGATAATTTATAGAATTGTACTCCGCTACTGGCTCTCTGAGGAATGGGTTGATGGATTGCCCAACCTCTTATTTTTAAATTCTTCGTACTGCAAATTCTTGGCTGGTTAAAAAGTTGGCTGGATCAATTTACCAATATCTGACCATGTATCTCATGACATCGCAGTATGCAGGAAATGGCAAGAAATTGCAGAATTGCCATCATCGAGATTTTCTATTTATGTGCAATAATTGCATTTGTAACCCGAATCATCTTGTTACGGTACTCTTCCATTTTTTCAGAGGAACTGTTTACTTTTCTATGCTCCCTAACATAGATTTCTGCCCCATTGGCTGAATTCGGCCCATTAGCTAAATTCCTGCGCCACTAGAGAACTTGCAGATAAAATCGGGATGTTTTGTTCATGTCTGTTTTCTTTCACATCCTACAGCTGTACAGGCTGCCATTTTAACGGGTGACAAGTCCGAGGAGGTACAAGATCTCCTCCTGTTAGATGTGGCTCCTCTGTCCCTTGGTATCGAGACAGCGGGTGGAGTGTTTACTGCCCTGATCAAACGAAACACCACCATTCCAACCAAACAAACGCAGACATTCACGACCTACTCGGACAACCAGCCCGGAGTGTTGATTCAGGTGTACGAGGGAGAACGAGCCATGACCAAGGACAACAACCTCTTAGGCAAGTTCGAACTTACCGGCATCCCGCCAGCTCCGAGAGGGGTCCCCCAGATCGAAGTCACGTTTGACATAGATGCCAATGGCATTCTCAACGTCTCCGCTGTCGACAAGAGCACAGGCAAAGAGAACAAGATCACCATCACCAATGACAAAGGTAAGCCATCATGGGTTTGAAATGACCTGTGCTAAACAGGTAGTGTCACATTTTCGCAATTCCACACCGGTCCTTATCTCCGGAACAGAAATGTAGGACTGCTTCTCCAGCTTGTGAAATATGTGCAGGCCTTGAAATATCATTGAAAAATAAAAAAAATATTTTGAGGGCCTGGTGTGCATAGGCATCGGAATTTTCCTCCAGTAGGCTGATTTTTTTGTTGTTGAAATTTTGAAAAATGTCCAAGACCGCCATTTTTTTCTGGTAGAGATTTCACACTTTTTGAAGCAGATTTCAGACTTTTTTGGCAGTGACAATTCCCATGCTCTGTGTGTAAGAGCACAATCCTTGGAGGTTGATGTTGGCTTGGGGTGAAGATGATGAAATATATTCCTTAAACATTTGCGGTTTCTTCCGGAAAACCTCTCGGTTTGAAGACGGCTCGCTAGACCTTCCTTGGAAGTCTGATTCACCCAAAGCATTCTATTTCAATTCCCTACATTGGCGGTTTTCCACACAGCCCATGTACCTTTTGTCGTGTTTGTGAAACAGCTCTCCGGGTCAACATGTGGCCATGTTTAAAATTGTTGTTGATAAATAATGGGCATTACCTGGGTGGTCATCGGGCACAAATAGCCCCTCTCCACATTCAAAACATGTTGGTCCAAAATTGGACGGTAAAAGAAACGACCCCCTCTGAAGAAATGCTGATGACTCCCATGCATGTCTGGGGTGTGAAAGAGCAAATATCCCCATTCACTAGATTGTTTGGTGGGGAGGGTGTCTATATACAAGAGTTCGCATCGACATTAATGATATTCTCGTTAATGATTTCCAGGTCGTTTGAGCAAGGATGACATAGAGCGCATGGTACAGGAAGCAGAGAAGTACAAAGCTGCTGATGAAGAACAGTTCAATCGCATCCAGGCGAAGAATAGCCTGGAGAGTTACGCCTTCAATATGAAGAACACTATGGAAGATGAGAAAGTCAAGGACAAAGTCAGCGAAGAGGAGCGCAAAACTATTGCAGACAAGTGTTCAGAGGTCATAACTTGGTTGGATGCTAACCAGCTGGCAGAGAAAGACGAATTTGAACACCAGCAGAAAGAACTGGAGAAAATCTGTAACCCGATCATCACCAAGCTTTATCAAGGAGCCGGTGGAGCTGGTGGTATGCCCGGAGCGCCCCCAGGAGCGGGTGGTATGCCAGGAGCTCCAGGAGGCGACACTGGAACCTCCACCGGTGGTGGCCCAACTATTGAAGAGGTGGATTAAACAAAACTTGGAACATTTTGAGCCTAAAACCAATGCTGGACCTTGCAATGTTTTCTTATGGAATTTGGAGTTTGGTTCTTCTTTTGGTGCACTGGGGATTTGTCCCATTCTTATTTCTCTTTTGACACATCGCCGAAATTCCAATTAAAACCACAAAATCCATATCGCATTATGGTGCCATAATGATCATTCTTCTCTCGACCATCAATGAATACATCATCTATTTCATTGGCTCGCCCTCCTTGTGAGCATTTTACATGTACCATCATAACTATTTATTAATTAGGGTTGTTTAAATTATCACCAAAGACCTTTCACTTTTTCACATCGTTTGTGCTGGTCTCAGGGACCTGTTTTCTTCCAGCGACGAGTTGCTAGCACGTAAAATTTACAGTGCCATGATCAATCGACGAGAGCTTCATGTTCTAAATGTGCAGGTCATCGTCACCGTTTAATTTAAGCTACTAAGAAAAAAAGGAAAAAAATAAATAAATGAAAAGAAATCCCATTGACAAGGTAATGAGAAGTATAAACCTGGATAAAACAAACTTGAATAAAAGAAAGTTGAGCAGGATATATATTGTTTTGCTTTGGTTATTTCTTGCCTGGAGTCTAGTGAGAAGGCAGGGGGGAGAGGGGGTGAGATTATTGTAGAATGGTTGTCCACGCAAGTGGTTTTACCTGTTGGCACGATCATTTGAAAAATGATTCATTGCCCATACGCATTATGTCCCGTTTTGAGAAAATGCAATATAGAATATACCATATTCCAATCATTTTGGCAAGCCCAACATACTGTGGACTATACATGTACATTCAAGATTTGGTCATATGACCCGTAATTGTCTGATCGTGACACAAGATTGAAATAGTTCTTGCAGGTCCTGGACTAACTTGAATTCTGAAAAAATATAACCCAGGACCTGGAAATCCTTGGTTTCTGACAATATTTGGAAAGCGTCCAGGAAAAGAATTTGACTGTCCGGTCTTCAGAAAAAATATTTGACACAGAATTCATCGGAAGTAATCAGAATTGTGATTGTAGGTTGTTGTACGTCTTGAAACATGTGGTCATGTCGCATTCAGTCTTCTATTTGAGGAGTAATCCCACCACACCGCACAACTGGAATTCAGTTCGCAGTGTAAAAAGGGCACTGGCTAAATGAAATTCTCACTTAGTATGTTGCAACCTGGAGTATTGTCCTCCTGAAAAAGAAAATGTCTATTTACAGTAATTTCCAAAATCGAATGCTCGGGTTTAAAGATTGATTCAAGGGACTCTGAGGCAATCCTAATAATTTTGGTAGACTGGTTCCATATATAAATATAAAATATAACTGTTGTTCTCCCTTGGCGAGGTCAATGAAACCAGTTGAATGATTGGATTGAAACCCGTTTGAGAACATCGATCACTCACAAATTGTGACGTCTGCAGATTTCTGCGCATTTAGGTTTCAGTGATGCATTTTGTGAGCAATTGGTAAATTTCCCCTTACGACGTTCCATGGCATAGTCTTTGTAGCGTGGGATTTGTTGACGTGACGTTGCATTGTTGAGATTTCATGAAAGTGATGCAACTGGAATGATGAGCGAGCGGAATTCATCACGCTACTCGTCACTGTTTTGCCCGATTTTAGCAGATTTCTCCTACAAAGAAATTTCCAGAGGGTACCATAATCGTGCAGGACTACCCAGAAACGGTGATACTTTGCCCGAATTATGGTATGCGTAAATTAAAGGTGAACTGCAAAGCTTTTAATTTTATCTAAATTGTTGCTTATATACATCTTGTCTTATGTGACATAACGTTTATACGTTTTTGGGGTAAATATAGTTTGCAAAATTGTACTAATAACAATATTTAAGTTATCCTATTATAAATCCGTCTTGAAAACTTGCATCGCTTGTCTCTCTTGGTTTGTAGAACGTTATGACGTTATAGTGGTCCCATTCATTCAAGTTTTATTCAAATGTGACGGGGGGGGGGGGGGGGGGGGGTGCTTCAATTTGTGTTATATTAAATATGGTGACCCCATATGATTTGGTGTATTTTTTTACCATAATGCATCTGTTTAAATAATAATGGTTGCTATTAAAAATGACAACAGTAGAAGACCTCTTCGAGTTTCATAGCAAGTGACAGGAAGGAAATACGCAACATGCGGACAGGCTAAATTTGATGAAATATCAATATTTTCTTTAACAGCGCTAACTTGTCATTATAAATACTTGTCTGTTTAAAGCATTGGTAAAAAAAATGAAGGACTAAATTATTTTTGTTTCAGCACATTTTTTTTCCGATTTCACCAAAGAGCCGCATTTCACAATAAATTAACTGCAAATGAGCCGATAACCCCCAGTTTTTGCGAAGCTCTTTGTCCAAGATCAACATATGGGACAGGAGAGGAAATATTCAAATTTTTTCAACTTTGTCTCCTGGAGACCTTCCCCAATAACTTTTAGTGTAAAGTTGGGAATTTTTTTCTATCAACCAGTCCCCCAGTTTGGTTAGAGACCCTTCAAAATGTTCAGGTTTATTAAACCTGCTTTGAAGATGAGGTCCGATATTGATGAAATGAAATATCGAGTTTTGTCAAATTTATCCACTTTTGCCTTTTCACTATCGATTTGCCATTGGTACTGAATTATAATAAACTAGTCCTAGAGTTTTGACTTCGTTCTTGAATCTTGGTGGGCTTTAAGTAATGACTTAATGAATCGAGTACTGTATGTCGCCTTACACACCGGTAGTTGAGCGTGTTCTGATCTCTGGATTGCAGATGAAATTTACACCTTGGATTTGAATGCTTTTGGTGGTCCGATATAATCAAGTCTGATCGAGGTGTGAATGGAGAAGTTCTCTTGTGCAAGGTGGGAGGATGGGGTTTACCGTTCATCATAACATCACAGGCCCGTGCATTTATCCTGTGGTACGTGTTAGATGAGCAACATTGAGCTCGGTCAATACTTGGATGGGTGACTGGGTGCTTTACTGGCTGAGCTGATCAGTGTCCAGGATAATAGGAACTGTGGAGGGCACTCTCGTGTTCTGGTACAGGCACCGTGATGATATGACTAAAAAAATGTAGAAGACGTTAAATTCCTCTCACTCACTCCTGGTTCATAATGCATGTACATGTGCATGGACGAATAAATCTGTCCGGAGTTTTGTCCCTTCCATTATGATTTAAGTTATAGCATGCTCATAACAATTTCCAATGATTTCTTGAGTTTTGGGCTGAAATGGTCCTGGCCTTTGATCTATTAACCTCAAAATATATAGGGTTGTTCTTTGCCCCATGCATAAGATATGCCCAAAGTTTGGTACCAATCCATACAATGAAACCAGAGATGTCGCCCAAACAGAAGATGCACACAACTCGCTATCGCATAATACGACTTCAATTGAAGGGCATATCAAAACCTGAACCATGCAAAGCACCGAGAATCCCTTGGTCTTGGCGCTATTAAAATAGGTCCGTTGTAGAAGAACTGGCAGCAGTCTGAATAAAATAAGACCTTGTGCCGCTCCGCTTCAGTATGTCTGAAGGAAAACCTATGGGGTTGTGTTCAGTGACCCAAGTTATAAATAGTGAACCAAACCAGGCAAAGTTAACACCAGGTTCGGTTGACGAGTTCACGACCGGAGTCTCGACCAGCCGACTGACACTTAAAGGTGAACTGCAAAGGTTTTCATATTTCCCTATTTATATTCTTCGCGGGCTAGTTAATGATGGAAATATCAGCCCAAAATACTCTGTTTGGTTTTATTTGAAGTATTTTGTCTCCTGGTAGCTTTTGAAAAGTGATTTAAAGTTGGCATCTCAAGCCCGGCCGATTTCAGAAATGAAATCCGCATCGCTTATCTGCCCTTGTTTGACGTTCGATTGTGACGTCACATCAGACCATCTTGCCAGGCGTCAATACTTGTAACGTTCAGTCTCCGGGCGGCTGGTCTGACGTGACGTCACAAGCAAGGAAAGATAAGCGATGACGTTTTGCAAATCTGAATTCAGCTGTGCTAGGGGTACCGACTTTTAAAAAGATTCTAGCAGACAAGATAATTCAAATTAAACCAAGTGAAGTAGATAGACCGGTATTTCTATCATTATTCAACCTATATAGAATGTGAAAAGGGGAAACTAAAAACCTTTGCATTTCACCTTTAAGTGCTCGGGGAAATTTGAATGTCCCATACCAATGACCGAGGCAGTTTGATCCCCTTTAATACTAAGGACGATAAAGCGGGGTCTTGTCAGTGGGATTTTAATACGAATAAGTGACTGTGTTAATTGTTTGAAGCGATTAGTGATGTAAATTTTTGTATTAATGAGTTGATGCATCCTATTAAAGGTTATACCAAATCACTCGATACTACTTTGCATTAAAACATACCCGGTAGTGTTCCAAACAACAAATTAGTATTTTTTTCTTGAATAATGTCGAAGTGGGTTTTAGGACACGAATAGCACACATGTGGGAGAAAACGTATTGGAGCCATGACCTCCGGTGCAGGACTTCACAACCTGATTACGATTGTAAACTTCATAGTCTGACATCGGGTGTTGTTACGAATGATTAACCCAACTGTGGGAGTTCTAGCGTGGTGTCGCTGACATTTTGACGTCACAACAACCATTTGGCCGAGATCGTAATCAGGTTGTGACGTCACAGGTCCAGCGATCACAGCTTTCGCCGTTTTGAAAGGGGCGTGAAATTGTCGCGCACTTTACTGCTGCTATTTCCAACCTTGGGCAGTTCGAAAACGAACAAAAATGTAAAACAAGTATATAATCACCTCTACAACAATTTAGCACAAAAAAGTAGCAGATTTTGAGACCATTTTGTATAATCTTTAAATACAACAAAAGTTAGCCACGAATCTATTCATATCACAGAATTTTTTTTATTTATTAGCTGTTTTTTTTTTATTAATAAAGGGTAGTTGAAGGGAGAAAACTCATGAGGATTTGTTCCGCAGTTGATTGTAGAGTTATATAGTTCACCAGTTTCTCGCATTTTTGCACAAATATATCACTCAGTAGATGTCCTATACATCGGGTAGTTGAACACTATTGCAGAGAGAGAAATTTGTGCATTTTAGTGCCGTCATTTGATGATAACAGTTGATGGTAACTGGAAATGCTAGTCTGCAGCAGTTGCTGAACTTTAAGAGCAGAGACTGCCTTCGGAGAATTCCTGCATCGGTTCCTCCTGTATGGAAGACGATTTGATTGGTCGATTGCCAGAAGTTGCTGGACATGACTTCCATAGGCTTTCCTGCAGACCTATTTAGCGGAACGGTATGATAGAACAAGTATGCAGGTCTTCAAGTAGGAATTTTCTGAATAAAATATAGGAAATAAAGAAGTGCAAGACGGGTCTGTACTGTATTGTATGTTCCAAACTTGGTAGTTTTCTGATCGTAAACACTCTAGTAAAGTTTCCATCAAATGAAAGACCATTGCAAACAGTGTGGGAAAATATTTATTGTAATTTTTAGCTCATCTGGGCCGAAGGCCCGATGGGCTTATGTCATGGCCTGACTGTGCGTTGTGCGTCGTGCGTAAACATCTTCTTCTCTGAAACCGCTTGGCCGATTAAGCTGAAACTTGGCATGCATGTTCCCCCCAATGAGTACACCAGAATTTGTTCATGCGGTGCCGATACGATTTTAAATATGGCCGCCATGGCGGCCATCTTGAATTTGCCATTGAAACATTGTTATCGCGATTTCTCAGGAACTACTGCATGGATCTTTCTCAAATTTGGTACACAGGTTCCCCTTGGGGTCTAGTTGTGCAAGATACCTGTTGTGGTCTGATTCACAAATCCAATATGGCCACCAGGCGGCCATCTTGGATTTCCCCATGAAACATTGTTATTGCAATTTCTCAGGAACTACTTTGTGGATCTTCCTCAAATTTGGCACACAGGTTCCCCTTGGGGTCTAGTTGTGCAAGATACCTTTTCTGCTCTGATTCGAACATCCAATATGGCCACCAGGCAGCCATCTTGGATTTCCCTATGAAACTTCGTTATCGTGATTTATCAGGAAGTACTGCATGGATCTTTCTCAAATTTGATACACAGGTTCCCCTTAGTGTCTAGTTGTGCAAGATGCTTTTGTGGTCTGATTCAGAAATCCAATATGGCCACCAGGCGGCCATCTTGGATTTCGAGATGAAACATTGTTATCTCGATTTCTCAGGAAGTACTGCATGGATCTTTCTCAAATTTGGTACAGAGGTTCCCCTTGGGGTCTAGTTGTGCAAGATACAATTTGTGGTCTGATTGAAAAATCCAATATGGCCACAAGGCGGCCATCTTGAATTTGCCAGTGAAATCTTGTCATCATTATTTTTCGTTAACTACTGCATGGATCTTTCTCAAATTTGGTACACAGGTTCCTCTTGGGGGTCTAGTTGTGCAAGATACCTTTTCTGCTCTGATTCGAACATCCAATATGACCACCAGGCGGCCATCTTGGATTTCCCTATGAAACTTCGTTATCATGATTTATCAGGAAGAACCGCATGGATCTTTCTCAAATTTGATATACAGGTTCCCCTTGGGATCTAGTTGCACGAGATACAATTTGCGGTCTGATTGAAAAATCCAATATGACCACCAGGCGGCCATCTTGGATTTCCAGATGAAACATTATCGCGATTTCTCTGGAACTACTTCATGGATCGTTCTCAAATTTGGTACAGAGGTTCCCCTTGGGGTCTAGTTGCGCAAGATACAATTTGTAGTCTGATTGAAAAATCCAATATGGCCACCAGGCGGCCATCTTGGATTTCCAGATGAAACATTGTTATCGTGATTTCTCAGGAACTACTGCATGGATCTTTCTCAAATTTGGTACAGAGGTTGCCCTTGGGGTCTAGCTGTGCAGGATACCATATATGGTCTGATTGAAAATTCCAAGTTATCGTAAATTCTTAGGATATTACTGCATGGATGTTGATACACAGGTTCCCCTTGTGGTCCAGTTGTGCAAGATACCTTTTTTGGTTCATTTCGAAAATCCAATATTGCCGCATCTTGAATTTCCCATGAAACTTTATCATAAAATCTCAGGAAATAACTGCATGGATCATTTTATAGTGTTCAGGGGGGACAACACAAGTTACAAACTCATCTATTGCAGTTCTTTAGTAAAAATTTCTCACAGCTACTTTCTCCAGTTACAGACAGATGACCTACAGTGCCGTGGCACTATCTTTTACATCTTCGCAGACAGATGGGGGTATGTGTTGGTTAGGCCATACCTCACCAGATCACTTTCATTGGAAAAATGTCCTGTTACATCTCATTGCCATCGTAACAACCCAGTCGCACATATTTCGTACTCGACATGTCTCCCCCTGGTGCATATACCCACAAAATATTGGAATCGTAGGTTAAAAACTGTCCAATGGACAGACGGACGAACGACTGCATTCACTTAATAAAAATTGGTTCTGGTTATTGCTTATACAGCTTACTGACAATCACACATTATATTTTGGTATAATTGCCTTTATTCCATAACCTCCAATTACAATCATGAATTTGCAGCTTGACCTCCTGTGAAATCGACTATGTTGCCATTTTGTTCAGGGGAGACAACGCAAGTTAGAAAATCATCTATTGCAGTTCTTCAGTAAAAATTTCTCGCAGCCACTTTCTCCAGTTATAGCCAGATGAGCGCTACAGTGCCGTGGCACTATCTTTTACGATTTTATTACACAGAGTAAACTGCACGTAAAGCATGGTATTCTATGGTGGTCTGTTGCAATCATATCTAGGTCCAGTGATGTCACACGGCCTAAATACATATATTTCAAACTTTGCACTTTCCAATGCTTGATTCAAGCTTAAGGTGTGTATACTTTGAGTTTCAACACAGACTCACTGTTCCGATGTGACTGTTTCACCAACATCTGGGAGATGGTAACTCATAAGTGTCAATTCAATTTGAATCTTCCATTTAATTTCTCCGATTTTGGTGAAACATGCACATTGGAACAGCGAGTCTGTGTTGAAACTCAAGTATACACATCTTAAGCTTGAATCAAGCATTGGAAAGTGCATACAAAGTTTGAAATATATGTATTAAGGTAGTGTGACGTCACTGGGCCTAGATATGATTGTAACAGACCACCATAGAAAACCATGCTTTATTTGCAGTTTACTCTGTGTAATAAAATCATAAAAAATTACAATAAATATTTTCCGACACTGTTCGCAATGGTCTTTCATTTGATAGAAACTTTACTTGAGGGCTTTCGATCCCTTTAATCAAATTACTTTCACTGAATGCGGTCATAGTGGTGGTTTTCCAGGTGACCTGTTCTGTTATTTGATTCAGCATAGAGATTGAAATGTTTCGATATTTGCCGAGCGAAAAAAATTCTGAAATGTATTTCCTCGTGTCAGTTTGACTCGTTACAAAGCATTGATGACAGTTTTCATGAGAAAAAGTCAAAATATAGGAAATATAGGTGGTTTTGAGTAAAATATAGGAGGCACGAAGGCCTGAAATATGTGCCCAGTGCGAGGTTAGTTAGCCTAGGCATAATCATTCTTGAGTTAATTAAGGTAGTTAAAAACCAATTGGTGACAAAGGTACAACTTTGACCTATTTTCTCAGGGCACTGGGTCACAATCTCACTTTGCAAGACTTCTGCTCTATGACCGACCACCTGCATCTGTTTTGCCAGTTTGGTGCTGCTCCGAAGCAGTCATTTTTCAGATAATTAAATGGTGAGAAAATTGACCCGGTGACCCAAAAAACTGGGTCAATCTCAACGATTTTCGATAGGCTTTTGTTTTCTGACCACATGTATGTGTGATGCAAATTTCATGTACCTAGGCATATTCATTCTTGAAATATTGCAGTAATGTTTATTTTTACCCACCAATGGTTTTGTTCAAAGGCAGCCCAGTCAGAAACCAACACATGTCTTGTGTTTCAAACCAATGATCAGGGAAAACAGGTGGTATGGATATAAACATTGTTTTCAAAACAGATGCTGGACAATTTTCGCAGTGTAGCCAGAGGAGTACACTGCCACCTACACTGCAGCCTACACAGAACGGGGTTTTCGCCCGAACCCAGAAAACCCACCTTGGCTACGGGCCTGAAGTCTGCATAGAGTACACTGCACTAGAGTAGTACACTGCATATAGGAGTACACTGCACTAGAGGAGTACTCCTCAGACTGCAGTGCAGACTCATTTAAATAATTGAGACACTCCTCTAGCTACACTCCAGCCTACTCCTCCAGCTGACCCTGTGTAGTTGCAGTGTACACTGCACACTATCCTAAAGGTACTCCGACGACTACTCCTCTGACTACACTGCACTACTCCTCGGTTTGTCAAGGGATGGTAGACAAGGTTCCTCAGCTGAAAATCCATGCTGGCGCAATATGATGGGAAAACAAATACGATACATGACAATACCCAAAGGACAATTTTGGCTGTAGTCCAATGATGTGGGTTTAGTGCAAGTTCAGCAAACCTAGGACTTATCATACTTGAAATATGGTTGTAATAAGCAGCCAGAGATGAATGGACAAATTTGATCCAGTGGATAAAAGAAAAAAAAGTCAATCAATGTTTGATAGGCCTCTGCTTTAGGCCTATTAAAAATAATTCTGTGTTTCTGGTAACGGCTTAAAAAAAATCCAGGTAGGTAGGTAGGGTTTTTGGGTTTTTTTTGCTTTTTTCTTTTCTTTGCCCAATCAAAATATTTCAAAGATGTACTGAATATCCGTCATACTTATTCAATATACTAACCAAACTTGTGTAAAAATAAATGCCTTAAATACAAAAAAATGGCTTTGTTATTTTTGGGATTTGTGTGTGATATACAGAATGGATCGGAATGGAGTATCACAGCTCACATCAACTGAATCCAGGTTCACCAGACATTCGTCAGACAGAACTGCAGTTAGTGATATGGAATTGGAAGTCGTTGATTTAGAGAATTTATCGGTTTGTATTATAGGTTCCAGTTTAAGTTTGTTGCTACTCCACCTTGAAGCCTACATATTTTCTTTCCAATCGCAAACATTTAACAGTTTTTTTTATAACTTCATGAAATCTGGATAACATCTCTAGATATTAGAATTCCTTATATCAGAGTCGACACGCTGGAATAAACATGCAGGTCTTGAATCTACTCAATTGTTGATGGACAGCTGCTGAAGAATAGATATCAGACTTTACACTTCAGTATTTCTTCTCTAGATGGACAAAGAAGTTTGAAGACAAAGCAAAACACTTTCAGATGGACATCAGATTTTATATCCATTTGTGCTATTAAACAAATAACTTCTAGCAAAATCGACGATGTTGTCAGCGTAAATAAAATTTATTTGAAGAGACCACAGTATTTTGGTAGAATTGCGGTCGAAAATGGCGAATTATGAGGAATTACAGCAAAAAATCTTAGTTTTTCAGCTGCCTTTCTCCCGACGTTTCGTCTCATTGGAAAGGGAATTCCTTGTAGTTCCTGATTGAAGGCTTGATTTCGAACGATAACATCGAGAAACTGCAAGGGGTGTTTCCTCGTATTGGCGTTTCTCTAGTAACGCTAACAACTGACCCGATATCGGTTACCTTGATTGGACAAGCGTGGTAACGTGACCTACATCGAAGTGCTCATTGGCCAGAGCCCTTTCAACTGGGTCGAGCTGATCTGAGGGAGACGCCATTTTATCTCATCGCGACGAAATTACGTGGCGCAGAAACTCAACAAAAATTTGAAAATAAAGTTTGTTTAGCGGATTTCATCGACACCCGCACTTTGAAAATATAAACTGAGCTTCTGTACTTCAACTATACCAAAGAATAATATATTTTGAAGGGGTTTTCTGTGAGTATTCTATATTTTCTGGGCGGCTTCTCGACAACGTTTTATGGAAATCTTCGTTGGCGTTTTTATATTTTTCCTTTTTATTTCTTCCTCCTGACTTCATTATTCTGAGACAGAATATCAAGTTTACATCCAGGAAATCAAGTCGGGCTTAGCAAACAATATATGTATGGTTTTTATCAAGTTTCATGCATGGTAAATTTGAAAAAAGCGATTTCAGAATGGTACATCGCTGTACTCGCATTGACAGAAGCAAAGGCAAGCTGGTATTGCGGCTCGCAAGTACAGAAAGACGAGAGCCATTTGAACGGCTCGCCGCAGCGCAACAGTAAACTTATCAACGGCGAATAGTGGTGGAATTATCACCGAGGTCGGTCGGTGTTTTTGCATTTTTATTTTTTTATTTGTTGAAAAAACTTTCAGGTCGGCAATGATCACACCAGGTAGGTCGGGTTACCGGAAACACAGGATTATTTTTAATAGGCCTTAAGACCATATAGATATGTCATTCTTGAGATACCGTGGTAACCTCTTCAAAGTAAATTGACACAGTTTGACCTGGAAAAATATGGGTGAATCTCGCTGATTTTAATGAGAAATCAGAGACGTATAGACGCACAGGATGATGAAAATCTTTGTCATTTTTGAGTCGCCCTAAATTGGGGGGTTGGAACAGCTTAATGTCCCACTCAAGGTTGTGTCACTCATATAGTGACAGTCAGTTTGGTTGGTGGAGGAAGCCGGAGTACCCGGAGAGAACCACTGTCAGTCGGCAAGGGGGCCCCCCACTCGCAACCTCCACCTAATTTGATGAGAAATGTCAAACTGTTATTTTACGAGCTCTGTTATGTTGTGAGAATCTCTGTCCGTGTATGGTCAAATTCTGGAAACCAATCCAGCCATTTCCCCAACCTGCACACTGGAGATTACATTACAGTACAGAAAACATTGCATGTTAATTCAAGAACCATTTTAATAAACATGATCAAGAGTCTCAAATTATCTACACAATATACAAGACGGTGCATATTCTCTCCTGCAGAACATCAGTCCGGTACTATAGCACAAAGGTCTAACAAATGTACATTAAACTGGAATTTCAATCATTTTCTCATCTCAAAATACTGGCATGATCAAATTTATTAGAACAAAGTACAAAAATGACCTTCATGCAGGTTCTCCTATATTTCTATCTGGCAATCAAAATTAGTCACTGATCAAATTTGAGGCAAAAGGATGAGGCATGTTTTAGCAAGGTTTTGTCCTCGGGGAGGTGCAGTTTGGAATGTCAAATAGAAATTTTGTTGTTTGCCTTTAGTATAGTCTAATATCTTCTCAGCCACTGGATCTGAAGTTTTTGAATAATTGCAACTTCGAGTCAACATAACACTCGCCTCATCCATGTCATCTGAGTGACGATAATGTGTACCTGAAGTTTCAAAAGTACAGAGTGCAACTCCTAGGATAAGTTAAGTGACAGAGGATGCTAAAACAGAACATGCCTCATCAAAATTGATGGGCAAACATGTATAAAATCATTTCAGGAAAGCTAACTTCTTTTGGAAATATATCTACAATTGATGAAAGATATATGGCATAGTCTGTGCCCATAGCTCTGCTGTTACCATGGTTACATAAAAACAATTCTACTGATAGTTTGCTCTCGTTTAATTAAATATTATTATTATTATTATTGCCTTCTTTGTGATAGGACTTGCAACTTTTATCATTCAATACTTGGGAGAACCAGAATCAAAATTGCTTTGTAAGTTCTGACATTTGATTGGTTAACTGGGCCAAAGTCAACAAACAGGAAGTGGCAATCACAGAATCTGATTGAATATATTCTTGTATTGTGCAAGTCCCCGTCAAATGATAATGCGATGTCCGTTCCTTGGTTAATTATCAAGAGTTCACTCCCTTGCTGATTGAACAGAAATAAAGAATAAAATCAAGGCTGCATGTTATTTTGTTGTTGGAGAAGCTTTGTTATAAATACTATCCCCCAAACAGATTAAAAACAGACTCCGAAAACGATTCTTGGAAAAGTTGGATGTCCTGCATTTAATATAGTCCATAGAAATATTTTTTCTTTGTTAGCATTTTCTCTGACAGATCACAAATATCCCGTCCTATGATTCTATCAATGTGGCAATTATCCTGGTAAAGCAAATGGAACTGTCCAGAGGAATTAGCTCAGAAAAAAAATATGTTCTACACAGAAGAGATAAATCAGTATGGTACTACTCTATGTATCAAAATGCCAGCAAATGTCTTCTTCATGTCAAATTCATCAAACTTTGTTTTTAGCAAGGTTCAGGTCCAGCACATACTCCTGCGATTGCAGACCACACAAATATTGATCTCAGACACTGGTTTGCATTGCACAGGATCCAGGACTACTGAGAGTGCACCAAACACAGATGCATGTACACACATAAAACCATATAGCATGGCATTAGACTGTATTGTTTATCGCACAAAGTTGTGACAGGAGCTAGGGCTACAAGGCTGCCTTCTTTTCATCTGGCACTTCTTCAAAATCGTCCAACAAGTGCTCCTGTTTCACTGCATACATAGAATAAAAATCTGGGATGAAGTCAAGGAAAATAGATATGAATACCTTGGTGGAAACATTATGTAATGATCTACCATCATCTAGTCCTCGGCCTAAAGCACAACCTTGTGGATCCCATGTAAAACTTGTGGATCCCAAGTACAACCTTATGGATCACATGCAAAACGTGTGGATCACAGGTAGCTTGTGAATCACCTATATGTAGAACTTGTGGATCACATGTACAGTGTACAACCTTACGGATCACATGTAGTACAACATTGTGGATCTCAAAAAGAACTGGCGGATCACATGTAGACCTCGCTTTTTCGTCAAAATTTACGGCAATTCAAACTGATTCTCACAATCTAACTACACAGGAATCAATGGAAATCCAAACCTATCATTTCTCTACTGATTGGTAAAATGTTACAGGAATCCATTGGATTGGATTCCAGTGAATTATTTTGCAGGAATGTTGATGGAAAAAACAAGCTCTCAAATGTACAACCTTATGGATCACATGCAGAATGTGTGGATCACATGTAGAACTTGTGGATCACATGTACAACCTTGTGGATCACATGTACAACCTTGTGGATCACATGTAGAAATTGTGGAACATCTGTACAAGTTACCTTGTGGATCACATAAGCTTATACAGTGTACAATTAGCCTAGGCATTAATTAGAAAGAACTGAGATTCTTTACCGCCATCATGATCATGTGTTCACCAATATAGCTATATAGCGACTAACAACATAAATCTCTTATCTACATGTAAAGATCAAATATCTAACATCATAATTACATCACAAATCAATCGTCAAACAATCCTCAATGAAATCGCGAATACAACACTTTCCTGTCAATGCTTGTGGTGTCCTCTGAATTCAACCACGATGTCCGCAACATCGGCCTCAAGGCTCAAACTCAAAAGTCCCAAATAATTCTTTCTTTTACATTTACATGTACCAGGCTCAGTTTTAACACCTTACAAAATCTTTTTCCGCTATTATATAATGCCATTATCAGTGTACAACCATGGTCTGTTTTTTCTTGGATTTCTCAGGGTATTTGCAGCAATATTAATTAGAATGTGCTAGTAATCCTCTCCATTAACCCAGAAACACTTGCTGTCTGTCATAGGTGCCAGGGGTAGAGGGTGCATCCTATCACAGCCATGAGGCTATAATAAAAATTGCCAGCACCAAAAATGGTGCCGCTTTTCGACATCTCTAGTTCCCATCTATTGCCGAAAACCTGGCAGAAATTTCAGAGTTTTGTTGACATCCGAATCTGAAGTTGGATTCCATCTAACCAATGAGTTATCCACTGGCGCTGGAGATGTCAAATCTCATTATTTATTCGATAGCATGCTTTCCCCATCTCCCCAGGTCATATGTGTAGCTAATTAACTCATTGGCTTTACAAGTTATATTTCTATTCCAGTCCCTGGATGTGATTCAAGGCATATGGTTCAACCCAATCAAGTAGTCTAACATTGACATTTTTAGGCTAACAGTAAATTCCAGGCCTCAATTTAAGGTGGTAACCTGTTTTCAGGTTGCCTGGAGGTTGCCATATGAAAAATAGTGGTAACCTATTTCCAGGTCCCCATAATTTTGACTAATAACAGGACATTAAATTAGGTTAATAATTATGCAGTAGGTTTCCACAGGTTACCAGTGTAGAATTCATGGTAACCTGTTGAGAGGTTAACTTACCATCAGCACTCCTCAAATTGAGGCCTGAATTCATAGCAGGACGAAAAATGTTGTATTAACAGGGGTTACATGTACTGCTGGGATTACTGTGAAAATCATTCTAAACAACAGCACAATTGCTACAAAACAAGCCTGCTCATTTGACCAGATTCAGTGGAATCATGTCAGACAAAGTACCTACTTGGAAATCGATACATGATGTAGGTGCACAACCATCATGGCAATTGGCTGCTGCATTGCCTTAATTGAGACTTCAGTGAATTGGCTTGACCTCAAGGTAAAATCAGGGTGTGATAAGACAAAATGGTACAAAATCATGCAGATATAATCCATTCCTCTTTATTTTAATGACTTCAGAGGGTGATCACTGTGATGTGTTGTGTTGATTACTTCTGGATTGCTGGCTTGTTGACTTGTTTTTGTTGGGATACTTAGAATTTTGTTTGATCGTCGCTATATAGCTGAAATATTGCTGAACGCGACATTAAACCTTAATTCTCTCTCTCCTTTATGATTGAATTATTGGGGGTGAATGAATAATATGGTTATTGAATTATTACGGGATTTACCATACAATACCGCGAGTTTGATCATAATACATCTATATATTAATTGGAGATACCGCATCAAACAGTTCTGAGTGAGTGAATATGATTTAATGTCGCTTTCAACTAGATTTCAGTCATATCACGGCGTTGGGACCGTCCTATTCCTTTTCACACCCGGGAACCACACGGGTGGGGTTCTATTCCTTTTCACATCTGGGAACCACACGGGTGCCTCAGTTTAATAGTCACCTCTTATGACAAGCTGTCCGAGGAGCTGAGGCATATTCTTACCATGAACATGATGAACTGCGGTGTGCACGCCGACATTCCAGGTCAATCCGCGGAAGCCTCATGGGCCCCGCATCAAACAGACAAATACTCCGCAAAATCAACTTGTTCCTTACTTGCCAAAGCTGAAATCTTGTCAGAATCCACCGCCTTGAAATGATCTCACTTTGTCATGTTCATGAAACCCTTAAGAAGGTACATGTACTTATTGTCAAAAGTTGTGGACCAAATATAATTTGACAAAGTTTTGAAATTGCAAAAATATTGCATCATGACAACCTGAATTAAATGTGTGTGAATTTTCAGCTTGCTGGGTTGTGGTAAGTTCAAGATATTGAGACTTTATTGTCGACTGTATTCAGACTTGCTTAATATCCACTGGGTAAAAAAAGAGTCCCAAGATCTTGGTTTTATCCTCAGTTCGTTCTTGCGGAGATTCACGGAGGTCCAATGCGGGACATTGTTACTGCATGGCTTGACAGCTAAGGCAGGACAAGTTCATCATGTCCGGGAGTGGCAATTAAGGTGATTCTGGCTATTTGGCCTGATACACCCTAATTGGAGGGGTATATAATTCACAGTTGCAAATGTTTGTATTTTTTTTTCAAGAATAAAGAACGCGAGTTACGAACTGAGAATTTTTGGCCTAAATTTACAGGAGTTTGTTTCGCTGAGAAAATAAAATATATGCGGCCGTAGTTTTGCTTACCGGTATATGTATATGTATTGTGTAGGAAAGTGAAATATATTGTACACCTGTCAATAATTATAGATCTCCTACATAAAACCTATTTTGTGCTGCATTTTCTGTCGAAATTCATATTCCCCTCGTCATCACATTTTTGTCCAAACAGGAGGGAGCCATTAAGATAGTAAACCGTTAATAATTTATTAGTATACTACACTTATCTGGTATTATTACTGTTTCAGGGTGCGAAATTGCCCGGTTGCCCGGAGCAACCTAAACTTCCTTTGGGCAACCAAATTCTGTCCAAATTGCAATGCACAGGGGCCTCGGAGCACGTTTGAAAGTGGGGGGGCTGAACTCTATATCGGCCATGTTAAATGCTGGACTGGTGCTATCTAAGATAGGACTTATAACATTGCAGTCTCAAAAGTGGGGCTGTAGCCCCCTGGGCCCAGTTCCGCGGCCTCTGATGCATTTGGATGTGTTGGTTGCCCGTGCTTGCCGATGGGCAACTAGAATTTGTTTGTCTATTTCATACCCTGTGTTTATAGATTATATTCATATTCATAACACAGGTAAGCCCTAATATAAATCTTGATCAAGTTATATCTTCAATATAGCCTTGAAATTAAGTACCGTACTAAATTCAAGTGGTCTGTAAAGTTAATTGAATTATGGCTTCTAATAAGTTAAAATTCTAAATGTGTTCAAAATATAGCCACTCGAATTTAGTTCAATTTTATTTACATTAATAGCTGTTGGGGGGGGAGGGGGGTCAATTTTTTTTTATAAGAAGTTTAACAATCTGTCAAACACACTAGAAAATTCCGAATGTAGATTGTAATACCGGTATTGTTGGTAGGCTAATTAGTATTCTGTCGATACTCCAGTGACCTATAAATACAGTCTTTTCGATGAGCAGATTAAGGGCGAGTTGTAAATCACTCTCCTGAAATGCTTTGGGGGAGCTGTCGCTCTCCTTGTCAATTGCTCGCCCAAAACACTACTGGGAGAGCTATCGCTCTGCTGGGACGAGAGATAAAATATTGTAAAATAAATTTTCTGTTCAATGGAATATATTTATCAGTTTTATGTAATTTTCAGTTTTTTAATTAATTTCTAATGTACATGTATGTAAATTATTCTAAATATTTTCAACTTGGGATATACTATTTTTCGTCTGCTTCGCAATGATGGCATTGTTTATTTTAGAATATACAATTCAATTCAAATCTATTTACCGGGTTCATCTTTCTCGGACCCAGAATGAACAAGAATGGATATTCCATGGACCTTCCCTTCAAGGTGCCTCAAGATATTACTCTTCGTTACGGAATTGGTACTACCCTCTACATAGCTGTCAAATTTTTTGGCCTCCCCGCGGAGATTAGGATGTCCGGAGATCTTGTCTTTATACCGTGCACACAGCTTGCACCAGACGAATGTGACGTACTGCCGACCATCCCTCTCCTCGGTTGTAAAACCGATGTGTTGTTGAACGGCTGTTCCCCAGTTGTTGAAAGTTTTCAACTCCACTTTATTTCCTTTCGGAATGCCTGCCATCTGTTTCTGTTTCTGTTTCTGTTCGTTAAATTCCTCCAATGTCTGGAGAATCATGCATAGCATGTACTTTTAGTACGGCACACAGCAGCACTAACATATCAAACAATAACCTATCTAATTCCTACACCTACTAGCTTAGATAAGCGTTAAGCACCAAACCACCTCAAGGTCATCGCTAAAGAGACGATACAAGAAATGTTCAACAGGATTATCGCTCGAGCAGAAGACGGAAGCTGCATGTCACGTACGCCAATCTCCAGCAGCTCTCGTCGGTACAAATTGCCCGCCCAGAAAAACACGTGCTCGCTGATTTCCCTGTAACAGATGATGAACCAATGATCGTGCTCGTTGTGTCTTTAAGCCAATCACGCATCACTTTGCAAAAGGTGTTTGGTCAGGACGTTCGCGTTATGCGCATGTCAAAAGTTAGTCAAGTTTATTTCCGCTTTCTGTTTGAGTTTTCTTCGGAGGTACTCGTTGAAAATTAAAGTTTTACGGGAGGCGATTCTATTGTTTTATGATACCATTTAGCTGGATTTCGTTACAATTATGGGCGAGTGATAAATCGGTCGCCTGGAGGTCTTTGGGCGTGTGTGGGCGCGAGCGCGAGCGATCGCTCGCCCTTCCTCGCAGAGACTGAAATATATCCGACTTTATTTATTTATTGAATTTACCACAGTCACAACAACCACCACACACTGGGTGAACGGAAGACGATGAAAATAAATTATCCTTCCATTTGCCAGATGCAGATGCTTGCTTGTTTTGAATTCAATATATCACAACCCAAATCCGCTTTTCTAAGAAAAAGGAGAGAGCAAATATATTGATTGAATTTGCAGGTTCAAAAGAATGTGCGGGATTTCCTATTGCATAATGCAATGAATATTTAAATTATGGGGTACATGTACACCCAACACATCATCGGTATTAGACCTTGACCGGACACATAGTCAACAAAAGAACAAAAGGGGTGGTGTCCGGCCTCGTTTGTGGGGTTCCCAGGTGTGAAAAGGAATAGGACCCCATCCGTGTGGTTCCTGGGTGTGAAAAAGAATAGGACCCCACCGTGTGGTTCCCAGGTGTGAAAAGGAATAGGACCCAAAGTTGTGATATGACTGAAATATAGTTGAAAGCGACGTTAAATCATATTCAATCACTCACTCATTTGACAAACAACTGTGAACATGATGCACTCGTCTCGGTTTTCACGTCGGTACCGCACCACACTGCTTTCGATATAAAACCCATGTCGGTTCCACCTTTATTTTGGTGAAGTGTAATACAAGTTTTTGATGGAAAAGTCCTGAATTTTTGAAATTCGAGTGAGGCAAATCTGGAACAGGTCATCTAACTTTTTTAAACAATTTATACTGGAAATTTTCAGGGTTTTTTTTTGCGTGAATTCCAGATATATTTTTTTACAACAGCATCTACATATTGACACTCGGTTCCCGAAAATTTGAGACCTAATAATTTTACTTTTAATCAATAAAAGTCACAAGTCTTGGGTTTTCACATATTTTCATGGTAAAATTGGCAAAAATCAGCAAAATGCGTGTGCCATCCTCTTCGCACCAGATTTTGACCCCACCGCTCGGTCTTCTATCTTTCACTACCGAGCGAATAATCTTTATATCTCGATGAAACTTCAGATCCGAAAAGCTGAATAAATAAGCTTTATATCGATATGACTTTTAATACAGTTTATCTGTTTATTGTCACGACAGACGTAAATTTTATACATGTTGCACTACATGTGCCGTTTTTACATGCCGATCGCATTGTCCCCCCCGCTTTGGTCACGTGGTGTAAATAGATTACCGTATTTTAGGTTTTTCATAAGTTTATTTATTATGATGCTCTGAATTCCAGAAACAAAGACGGCGAGGCCTTGCTCAGGTTAGAGCAAGATGCCCATTTTAGCTATAATTGCTCATTTTCGCTATTATAGGCCATTTTAGCAATAGAGCGATAGCTAAATTGGGCAATAGCCTTATGTGAAAGTGCAAACATGTCCTGAGAAAAGTTTGCCATGTGCTCTCGGTCTTCGGATCGGCACTGAGCCGTAACATAATGAATTGATCTATGCAACATACCACTCTGTAACCCTCAAGCTTAACGTAATTTAACCGACTAAGCATTTGAATTTAGGTCTCCGACGAAAGTCTGGATTTTAATCGGCATAAAATGCAACAAAACGACAGAATCTTACTACGTACTTCGCAGACACCATCCACTTCTCTCTCCTCCATGCCATGATGCCGGAAACTCCAGCATCAGCGCCCTCCTCTGGTCACAGCAACTGCTTAATCAGTTGCCTCCCTGTTAAATCGCCGTCCATCCCTTCTCGGGACCTCCTATTGACTAAAATTTACCGGCTAAGCCCGCTAATTACAACGACATGTAATTCGACGCGTCAGTAATAAATACTCCTACTATTCCGCATCACAATTTTTGCGGGAAAACCGCTTCACTCCAATTCGTCAATACTGAGTGACACCGAGTTGTTTTCAACATGTTTTATGGAAATGAAAGGAGCTGGACAGAGAAAATAAATGGCAAGGGAAGTAGGCAAATACATATTCTATCCAAACGAGTACAAAGCGGTAGGTATTATTGTTTTTTATGAGCACAAATCCGCCCGCTGTTACCCAGGTCGGGAGGCGAACATTTTGCTATAGGAAATTTCGGTTCAACGGCTGAACCCTACATAATCAATATCACAAAATTAAATATGTATCATTAACTGAAAAGTTTCAATGATCCAAGTTAGTCCATAACAAACCATGTTTCGCTCTTGTGCCTGCGGTAGAAGGAAAGGGATTTCTGGTTTGGTTGTCTTTATAACACAAACCAGTGCACAATAAAGTGGACCAACTGCTTGCACGGCAATCCCGTGTATTAAGATGCAAATATTCTGCACGAGTGTCGTGTGTTGCGCAAGGAACTCATGCAAACTTTGATTTTGGCATTGGGCCTGGGCCAACTTTTTCTGATGGACAATTTCTCTGTCATCAATTATTTGCATTTATTGTTTTTCCCCCACTCTTGCGCCCATCCGTGTTATAGATAGATTTTGTTGCTATTCTCTGAACTGCGTAAACGCAATCAGTTATGTGCAGTCCTTCATGTAACTTCAACTAGAATGCACTGCTTCATGTTGGTGTGTGTGTAAATATATTAGCCGACAAGTAACGGCAAATGAAATAATTGTATATCCTAGGAAATCTGCATACATATGTTTTGCAGGGATTTCATGTCGTCGTGTGAAATATAGGATTCTTCTTGCAGCATGCAATTGCTTTTTTTCCATAAAACATGTTGAAAACAACTCGGCGTCACTCAGTATTGACGAATTGGAGTGAGGCAATTTTCCCGCAAAAATTGTGATACGGAATAGTAAGAGTATTTATTACTGACGCGTCGAATTACATGTCGTTGTAATTAGCGGGCTTAGCCGGTAAATTTTAGTCAATAGGAGGTCCCGAGAAGGGATGGACGGCGATTTAACAGGGAGGCAACTGATTAAGCAGTTGCTGTGACCAGAGGAGGGCGCTGATGCTGGAGTTTCCGGCATCATGGCATGGAGGAGAGAAAAGTGGATGGTGTCTGCGAAGTACGTGGCAAGATTCTGTCGTTTTGTTGCATTTTATGCCGATTAAAATCCAGACTTTCGTCGGAGACCTAAATTCAAATGCTTAGTCAGTTAAATTACGTTAAGCTTGAGGGTTACAGAGTGGTATGTTGCATAGATCAATTCATTATGTTACGGCTCAGTGCCGATCCGAAGACCGAGAGCACATGGCAAACTTTTCTCAGGACATGTTTGCACTTTCACATTTAGGGCTATTGCCTACCCAGAAACTCTGGCTGTGATAGGTGAAAATAGGTAAGGGGGCGTGGCATTCCTATCGCGCCTAGGTTAAATTTTGACGATAAAAATTTATGCGCGAAAAGCGGCTTTTCGCTGACGAAAATAACGAAACGGGAGAGAAAAAATATGCCAATTTGATACAGTTTGACCGACCTTTAGCTTCTTTAACCATGTACCATCTCTCATGACTGTTTTGATGCTGACAAAAAGTGATCAAATGTGTGAGAAAAAACTTCCATTGATTTTAACGTTTTCGCGCCTTTCTGCCATCTTGGGAGAATATGACGTATGATGCATGATCTCGTGAATAAACATACGTCGCTATTGGTTCTTGATGACGTGAGTCAGAAGACCAACCCCATTCTGCGCATGTCCCTGTAAACTATGGCGAAAGAAACCCAACGGCAAAATGACAAAATCCGTGTTTGATGGCAGATTCCATCTAATTAACTCTTTCCCCCATATAAGCGGATTTTGACGGATTGTGTCGATCCCCATATAAGCGTGTTTTGACGGATGTTCGCCTAACCCATGAAGACGGATTTTGACGTGTCACTGAGTTCCCATGTGATGGATTACTTTGCAATTTTTTCGCGTTTACTTTGAGTAAAACATAATTAAAACTATACATTTTCAGAAAGCCAAAATTTAATAAATCTGACTTGTATACGGTTGGTTTGTTTTGTAATACGGGTAAAATGAAATCAGGAGAGGAAGAAAAATAATTGACGTAAAATGCGCGATTCAACACCAAATGAGTTTGGCATGCTCTAAGATAAACGTTCGAAAAATAGTAAAATCTGCTTCCAAATTCCTGAATATTTCACGTAACGCGAGCATAAACTACCAAAGTATCTAACCTTGATGACTAGCTCGTCAAATCTGCTCATCTGAGTTTATTTTACATATTTTCCCACGACGATTTTCTTCGCGGTAAATGTCTTATCCGCCATTCTTTCCCAGCCGGTCTTTTGTCCGACAGTGACCATAGCGACTGCGTCACCACGTGACCTCTTCCTCCAATTACGCCGGGCCTCAATCAACCTTGGCCAATCAGTGAGCTGTCTTTTTTCACCTTATGAATATTTATTATCGTCGTCATTCTGCATCCGGGAAGTATATGGGACTTTTTCAGTTTTATGTCGTTCAAAACCTGCCATATCGTTATATCTCTGTCAAATCCCGAATCTAGGGAGAATTAGCTTTACGATGGTATAGAATAACCTAGGAATTGCAGCGAAACAACAACAACAGAACGCTGCAAAACCGTTTAAACGTGACTAAAATGCGACAATTTCTTCGCCTTTTTCGTGATTTCCAACAGACGGAAAGCAGACACAACACATTTTCTCGCAAGATTACTAATTTTTAGAATAAATGTTGCTGATATTGGTATAAAACGTGAACAAAATATGTAGAATGGGTCTGTGGAAGACCATTGGTAAATATTTCTCCACATGACATGGGACATAAAACGGGATATTTTACATCGCGGGAGAAGTATGAAAATTGAAATGTCTCCATGGGTTAAAGACCTACGCCATTACAAATCTATTATGGGTCAGAGAGAGAAAATTCCCCACAAGTCTAAGGGGGAAAGAGTTAAAGGAGTCATTAGGGGGTTGTCATAGTGCTGGAGATGCCAAATCATATTATTTATTCGACAAAATGCTTTTTGTGCGTCTGTCTCAATTCCCCTATAGCCACGCCGTGTGCAGTTAAAGATCTCGAGCGACTGACGTCTTTATTTTTTTCCTTTTCGGTTTGTATATGTGATTCGGGCTAAGGGGTCAGCAACAACAACCAAAAATAAAAAAATAGACTCCTTAGCCGATGTTTTCGGGCTAGGCTATTGCCCAATTTAGCGGCCCAAGTCAACCTTGCCGCCCCAAAACAACCCATGATGCAATGCATAACATTGACAGCCCTTCTAGAGATGTTTACATTAGAAAAGCTATTGACCAATGACTTGCACGGAAGTTTGTTTTGGGGCGGCAAGGTTGACTTGGGAAGGCCAAGGCCGTCCCCAGTGGCGAGCTCGACCTCGCCATTCAGGACGGAGTAAGATTTTGAACCCTGTTATTTTACCATAATGATGTTGTTGTTGTTGTTAAAATATGAAAGGATACAGATGCCCAAAACACCGACTCCTAACAATAAACCGATGAGCTTATTCCCTTTTCTCATAGTTATCGTCTCATGGGCTCTTACAACATTCACCTTTTCCATTTTTTCGATGAAATACTTGTCTGTTTCCGTCAGTTTTTCGAAATCTTTAGACCTATCCAGTTTCCTCATTTCGCTTGATTCGGCCATTTTGTTATATCTGGAAGTCGACTTGCCAGTCTATAATAATCGATAGATGACGATAAACTGGATAACCGCTATGTATGTTGCATCCCAAATCAATCGTAGTGACCATCATAGAAGTATCGACTGCAGTAAGTTGGTCAGTAGATCATTTATGTCGTATTTCAGCCATTATTAATGACAAATATAATTTATCGACTGTCCATGTCGGGTGTGACTAATTACCACAAAGTACCACAAAGTGTGACCAATTATCAGAAAGTACCTCATTGTGACCTCGTCATGTTTAAACATCACTTTGCACAATAAATAACAATGCTGAAGAAAAATTGGGATCAGATGTATCCAAAAAAATTTTTTTTGGGGGGGGGGGCGTTTTTGTGTCGTGAGTCTCTTTCCTTTTCCCTGTGGCAGGTGAGTCAGACGCAATCAAACACGCACTTTTCAATGCCCGGCAGTTACTTGCCTTGTTTGTGGGTGAAA
>JAVTVY010023986.1:0-92572 GCA_036873755.1 Hanleya hanleyi
CAATTCAACCAATCGACTTCAAACTTGAGAAGATGCTCCACATCAGTTAGACGGCCATTGGTATTGATTTTCACTGAGGAACGTAATCCAAGATGGCTGCCATTGACCATATTGGATTCCATCCACCCCAGATCTTGTGAACGCGATATCTCAAGAACAATTCGATCAATCGATTTCAAACTTGGGAAGGTTCTTCGCGTCTGTCAGACAGCCATTGGTATTGATTTTCACTGAAGTAGTATGTAATTCAAGATGGTTGCCATTGCCCATCTTGGATTCCGTCCGTCCTGCATCGTGTGAACATGATATTTTAAGAACAACTCAACCAATCTACTTCAAACTTGAGAAGGTGCTTCACATCAGTTAGATGGCCATTGGTATTGCTTTTCACTGCGGTACGTAATCCAAGATGGCTGCCATTGACCATCTTGGATTCCGTCCGTCCCGCTTCTTGTGAACGCGGTATCGTGAGAACAATTCGTCCGATTGACTTCAAACTTGAGAAGGTGCTTCACATCAGTTAGACGGCCATTGGTATTGATTTTCATTGAGGTAGTATGTAATCCAAGATGGCTGACATTGACCATCTTGGATTTCACTCAACCATATTGTACCCATCTGTGTTGTGAACGCGATATCTTGATCTATTCCACCCATCGATTTATAAACCTCACCATCCACAAGTCCATATTCAACTACAGACTTACATTCCAGTGTTACACTATCCATTACTGCTTCCCAAACCTCGTCAAATTGTCTCAACAATTCCAGATAAACGTCTCCTGCCACATACATATATCCACTTTCCAAGTTATATTTAAGGAGATATTGGAACCGTATATGCTCTACGCTCTCAAACAGGCTACTTGGCGGAGGACCTGCTAGCTACTCAGCTTGTTAACCTAGGCCCCAATGGGGCGTAGCAGGTTTTTACTAAAAATCTTAGCTCAAACTTGAGATAAATTTCTACAACTTGGCGAAGGGAAAGATAGTACATCTCTTCAAATTATCATGCCAAAATGGATGCTGAACTATACTTTTTGGAAGTTTTTTCCCATTTATTTCTGTGTTAAAGTTAAGCTTTTCAGAGGGAGGAAAATCCCCCAGTGACGCCATTGTATCTAACAGAATTCACAGAAGATCAGGAGATGATCGGTCGTTGTGAAAAGCCTTATAGGTGGCCTATAAAACAATCCTTGTGGCATCCACTGCAACACAAACTCGAGGAGATGATCCCTGTATAAACGACCGATCTGCAGTACCGTTCAAGTATTAACGGCATAAAACACACAATTATGGATGGGGCCAAAAAGAGATAATTGTTTTGGCATTTTCACGTGCCATTAAACACTTTTCACATCCACTTTGATGTCAATTTCGGTTCTGGTCAATGAGATCTGGCAAAAGGAATCTATCGTTAAGGAATTTATTTCCGTAAGACGGAAATGATTGAAGAGCTGATTTCTTTGTGTCCTAAGACGGTTCAAGCTTAATATGCATCACATTACCGGTATGAGATAGCTTGAATTTATTTTTTGAGTAATTTTGTTATTATTTATTATTATTATTATTTTGGTTTTCTATTGTTATTCACTGACAAGTTCACTCTTTGTGGAATAGTATTTCTCTTCACTCGTTGTCACATCGGACAAGTTTATGCAGTCCCATGCATTCATTTGATAACGGTATACTGTGATCACAAACGTTGAAGATCTTTGGAGATAGTGAATATCTCAGCATGAGCATAATTCGCTCGACTGGTTTTCACACCCATAATACCAGGGCACACATATGACAATGTGCGTACCGGTATATTGTGGAAGGGACATACCTCTCCGATTAACTCTGGAAGTGGATTGACTTTGGTTAATTTCTTTCTCTCGGATTTTACAGTATATATCACCAGAGACCATAAAATAATATTCTTTATTGTACGGTCCCTGATATCATGCGTATTTCACTGATTTCAGAGACACAATCTCTTCAAAATTTTCGCTTAAATGCATTATTTTTCAGAGATAATCCTAAATATTACTATCTTTCGTTGTTGTATAATTAATATTATAGTATAATTGTGGGTTACTATACATCTGACAAACAATGCAGTCAGGCCTCACCACTCATCACACATCCATTGTGTTTCTAACAAACAAAAATGAAAATCATTCAACAGTTAGTGACATGCAAAGATTGTTCATTATCATCAACGATAATGACACCTGATCTGACATGACCTGTCAATCATGCAGGCGTTAATTGTGTTTCAGTAGAAATGGGCTCTAATGCAACGACATGAAATACGAACACCTGTTTCTTTCAAATGTGAGTAAAACAAAGGCAGAAATTAGTAGAGTCGACATTTGGTGTGAAACACATTAGACAAGTTCGAAACTGTCCATCGGAGAATGCTTTTCTTTCATTTAGCAAACAGTGAAATAATGACATAATTCTATGTCCAAAAGGATCATTTGTTGGGCGCTGAAATGAACGCTATAGTTTACTTCCAACATTATAAAATATTACAGTTCATTTGTTCATTTTTTGAGGAAATGGGCAACCACTATTTGTTTGGATGTAAACAATCAAGTTACGTTAATATATAGAAAATATTTATAGTTATATTAGATAGATAATATTAATCTGATTTAAGCCAAATATGAAAAATATCAAATGGTGTGATTGCTTCTTACGCATTATGAATTTCCATGTTAGCCTTAAATTTCAAGTAACAAAAAATTGTTGTAATTAAGATCTGCTTAATTAAAGTTTATATGTATAATAGTAAATGGCTGGTTGTATTCAGGTTTATCTAGCGTGCGAGTCTATAATTTCATCAGGACGGTCTGAAATTGAAATGCACTTGATGCCCGACTTTACAAAAAGTATGATACGTGACGTAACTATAAATTTAAGCATTGTGATACGAAAAGCCATCGAATGGAAAATTTATTTTATGTAGATAGAAGTAATAATTTGTGTTCACCATATCTATCATCTGATAATGTTTTTTCTTCCAATTCTTATTTAGTTGAAATTTGAATAATTCCAATCCTCAAACCAATGTCAAAATACTATTATAATTACTATAGAAAGCAGTGTACACAAAAGCGTGGAGGGTATAACGTTCATAATATACAAACATGTTGTACATCTGTCACTTTCAATAGGTAATATGTGAAAATAAGACCAATATTCATTGCATCTTAATTTTATTTCTCCAAACAATTACCAAAGAATAATTGATAACGAATACTTTGTCCACCTGTATAAATCAATAGAATTACATTCATACATTTAAAATAAATCCCCCCGACATACAGCTTGACATTCATATCAATACGTAGGTCAATTAAAATGTGCCGAAAGACTTCACTGATTTGATGATTGCTGAATAAGTACTAATCACTGCTACAGTTTTCAGACCTTCTAAGCATATAAACAAAGAATATATACCAACATTTTCATTTTGTGTGAAATACATGCCCCTTGGCTTTCTATAATATAACATGTGTATGCATTGCATTGAACAAGGCGAGCGTGACTGGATAAAAATAGCCGTAGAAGTCGTCTAACCAGTTTTGCCAGATCGTAATGACTCGTCCAAACGGAGGCCTATTCACCAGGTAAATCAGCCTTTCAAGCCCACCTTGAGTGAACAGGTCAATTCAGCTGTATGTAACCTGTGGAAGAGCTAGGGGGAATTTGTGGTGTACATGGAATCGTATCGCCAACTGGTTTAGGGAGTTACGTTCTGGGACTGTGTATTTATAGGCCTACAGCCATTGGTTGGGATGGGCGAACGAAACCTCGAAGACCAGCCCAAACAGAATACGTCTTTTGCCAGTGTTTTGTCCCATCTGTGAATATCAGCGAGGTGTTTCCCTGTTAGATATTTAGTACGGAGTTTATAAATTTATAAGTACAACTTGGTCGTCGGAGTGGTTGTGTGGAGGTAAAACTCCCATACTTGGGGACATTCACAACAAAAGCCAAGGTGAGTTGAACATGTTATATCGTGTAATGATTTCTTCCTCAAATAACTCGGATTCCGACTTAGTGATGGCAAATTCTGATAAATAAAGTATATGTTCTATTGTATAATATTGAAAGTCCTACCGTTCATATCAAATATAACGTTTTGCTTCTGTTCCAATCTCATTACTGCTATTACACAATGGCGTTTATGACTAATATACATCGGTGTATTTTTGTTTTAGAATAGCATTTATCCACGAAAAATGAATATTGTATATACTATAGACCTGTTTGGTGGGGGGGGGGGAGTTATTATAAGTGACACGATATTGTGTGGGACAACACCCTACATTCGAGTGGGCCAACAGGAGTCGTCGTACCTGGCCTGAATATCATGTAGTATTTGTGAAAGTCTTCTACAGGCCAAGGAAAAGGACTAACTTATCCCACTTTGCATATTTTGTTTATTTTTCCATATTTCTGTTTGTAAAGACCTACAGCAGAGTGTTGGGAAGCATACTGCAACAACAACAACACGAAAAAATAATAAACGTAATCTGGTAATTGCAATATCAGAGAGAATAATTTCGGCGAGAACAGATCAGCAAAGTTATACAATCGCCTTGGCACTTTGTGATGTAAATTCTATCTTGTTTTTGTAGTTTAGATGCCGGAATTCGCCATTGCCGTTTAGTATGAAAATAGGTTAAAATATCCCAACTTGGATTTAATATCCCAAGTGGGATGGATATATATATATCCCAGTGTCCTTTTCCCTGACCTGTGAAATGAAGTGGGGCTGTTAATTGTTGCACTCCCCCCCCCCTCCCATTTCCGGGGGGGGGGAGTGTCTAGAATTCCAATATCTTCATATTAACTTGATATACAGATCTGAAAAGTCCTGCATTAATTGTTGGTGTTTTGACTGTTATTTTTTTTATGGCTGCTTCAGTACAGTATTGGCCTATCGATATGAAACCTATTTCTAAAATTTGTCAACTTTTATTTCATAATGACAAAATTGACAAAGAATTATTGCATTTCAGTAAGAAGACTCGACAATATATTGCGAGGTCAATACCACTTATCAAATGTAGTACAACAACGGTCTCACTCAGGGTTCCCCTTGAGGTCATCAGTAATGTCTTGTTACAATTGCATGGTTGCATGCCACTCGTAAAATAATAAGTTTCAATATCTTGGAATAACGGGGGAAGAGCAGTTTTCAACACCAAGTGAATAAAGCATATTTCCTCTCAAAGAACACATGTTTATCACCACCAGTGTTCCTTGGACTTTAATGAGGCAAGGCAGTCAAGTAAATAACCAGAAAATAAGTTAAGAGGAGGATACTCTGGCGTTGTTGTTGTTTCGCCGTTGAAAAAAGTTTCTTGAAACCTACATGTAATTCAGACTGACTGGGCGTAACAATAAAAGGTTGACGAACACCTGCAGGTGAATATTTGAGTAATAATAAGATGTTTAAAAACAAATGTGTGAAATTTGTCAATTCAGCAGAATGTGAATCATTTATTGTTGATCCAGTGTTTAGATGTTTCAATTAACCTATGCATTTATGAAGTGAACAATATAGGAACTAGTATGTCACACTGACTTACATTAAATTCATTATGGTACTTCTTACCTGGATTCCATCTCCAATGAACGGTGGTCAATAAAACCTTGAGGTATAATTTCACTAACTATTTTTGAATAATATACTCGTACCGGCTCGCCGTTTAATTGGAAAAGATGAGCAAAAGCCAGTATAAAGTACAGTCCCTGCCGACAGGATTTGGAACTCATTTTATGTTTATCTTCGTATAGCTTCATCCATGAGGAATTGTAACTGACATAGGTATTTTTTTTTAGAACGGTTTGTGGAACCAATATTGAACCATGTTCTGAAGTTCATCCGACATGCCTAGTTAAACCCTGAAAACAGTTTTCCAACATCTTAAAATTATATACATGCAGCAAGCCGTACACAGGTGATTTAGGGTGTCTTAGTCAGGCGCAATAGTAATGTAACTCTGCTGAAGAGATCCAATACAAAGTGTGTAAGGACATTTTTGTAATTTTGAACCACAAGATTTCTGACAAAATAGGTCTTCAAATTTTAGTTCAGTTATATGTACATCTATTAACATCATAATCCACTTTGCATTATAAATATTGTTGGAACTATATTTAATTTTCATATTGATGTGATTGGTTCATTTCGGGATATTGAGAGATTTCTTTAATGGATAATGAAATATTTGGCCCATTATCTGATCTAATACCAATCGTATCGTATGAATAATAGACACCTAATTCGTCTATATACATTTGCATGTATATTCCACTGTGATCATTAAGCCTGGACTAGATAAGTATAGGCTATGACTATATTCCGGGTTATGTATAGACCTTGACTGAAATAGCATATAGGGTGTCTGACGCTTTATTTACTCAAGTACCATCAGATATTTATAAGAAAAAAAAATGAAATTAGATGTCAATACGATCTGTGTCAATCGTCTCCGTTTTAACTTCCGTTGATGTGATCTGATATCCATTAATGTAAATTCCTTGGGCAGTTTAATCGACAACTGATCTGTACTGCTGAAAACAGTGAAAATGTAGTCGGAACAATTGGTAACAAGGAATGTTGCCAGAACATAGAGGACAAAGATCAGTATTTTGGAACATTTGTCAGCATTGGTACTGTAGCCTGAACACTAAATACATTTGGTTGTTGCCAGAACATGGGAGATGGCAATTGTATTGTCACCTTTGCGATCATTGCTTCTGTTGCCAGAACATTGGGGCGCGTTCACACTGTGGCCAATATATTGAATACTATTGGTTCTGTTCAAATAACATTGGTATTGTTGCCAGAACATCTCATTGGTCCTGTTGACAGACCTTTGAGAGACCAGTAAAATGTTGCCAGATTATTCGAACTCATTTGTTATGTTGCTGTGTATTGCGGACAAAACAGATAGTGTTGCTCAACACCGCGGAGCGTTACTTGGTACTGTTTTCAGAGCTTTGTGGATGGCATTGGTCCCGTTGTCAGAACAATTGATATAAAGAATACTGCATACAGAAACACTGGGGAACATTGTTGCTGCTGGGGAATATTGGAAAGGGGAATTATACTGCTGCCAGGGCATCCCAAAGAGCATTGATGCTATTGCCAGAACATTGCGGATCATTGGTACTGTTCTCAGAACATTAGAGTGGTTCCACTGTTGTCAGAGCACCGAGAAAGGAATTTTTACTATCGCCAGAACATCGTGGAATACTGATTCCGGAACATTGGAGACGGCATGGTCACTAATGTCAGGGGATTGGTACTGTCGCCAGAACGTTTGGGAGAATTATTACTGTTGTCAGATCATTGATAACGTTCTGATTATCTGGAACATTGAAGAGGGCATTGGTATTGTTACCTGAACATAGCGCACAATTTCCTGTTGTTAAAAATAAATAAAGGTACTGTTGCCAGAACATTTGCCATCAGAGACAACATTAAATTTCTTACTTTCTACTGTTGACAGAACATTGGGGAAGCATTGGTACTGTTGACATAACATTGGGTAGAATTGTCTTTGCCAGAACATTTGGTTGGGGAGATTGCTGTACACCGACATTTTTCACGTTCTTGCAAAAATCTGTTATTGTCCTGTAGTGTAGCCTACTGTACTCTCGTTATAACTTATATTTAGTACGACATAGTCGTACAAAAAATTCTGAAATATCTGTTCTGCTTTTCTCCAGAATTCGTGCGATTCACTAGGGTGCGATGGGGGAAAAAATCAAAATACATGTTATATTCAATAGCGATGGTTAAGTTAATTGCTATTTTAGACCCCTGCTTAATACGTAAAATATTTCTCCGGGGACAAATTTGAGGAAAAAATATTTTGTATGTTTTTTTTTATTCCAACGAAAGCAATTGACTTTGAAAGTGTTGGTAAACTCGTCAAATCTGACAGGGTTAGCAATTAATATCTGAGAAACAAGATAATGCATTTTAATATCATTTTAGGATGAAAGTCGATTTCACCGTTTGATTACTATTGTCCCAGTGTGCCCCAACAAAAGTGTCCCAGTCCGTCCCAGGATCTGAGATAATAAATCAATATAATTTTAATTGTACCTTTGACCATCCTTTCTCAATAATAACAAAACAGCAATGAAGCACAGCTGAAAACTTGGTATAACAAAATATCATCCCCATTCCTCAAAATTTACTTGGCCTGCTCAAAATAATTTTTTTTGATCGCAATTTTTTACCAATGATAATTTTTATTTGGAATCAATATAGGTGTTGTATGGGGGTGTTAGCTTTTGGCTGATTGGTACTCTTCACATAACATTGGGGATCATTGGTACTCTTGCATAACATTGGGGATCATTGATACTCTTGCATAACATTGGGGATCATTGGTACTCTTGCATAACATTGGGGATCATTGGTACTCTTGCATAACATTGGGATCATTGGTACTCTTCACATTACATTGGGGGTCATTGGTACTCTTCACATAACATTGGGGATCATTGATACTCTTGCATAACATTGGCGATCATTGGTACTCTTCACATAACATTGTGGACCATTGGTACTCTTCACATAACATTGGGGATTATTGATACTCTTCACATCACTGAGGATCATTGGTACTCTTCACATAACATTGGGGATCATTGGTACTCTTCACATAACATTGGGGATCATTGGTACTCTTCACATAACATTGGGGATCATTGGTACTCTTCACATAACATTGGGGATTATTGGTACTCTTCACATCACTGAGGATCATTGGTACTCTTCACATAACATTGGGGATCATTGATACTCTTCACATAACATTGGGGATTATTGGTACTCTTCACATAACATTGGGGATCATTGGTACTCTTCACATAACATTGGGGATCATTGGTACTCTTCACATAACATTGGGGATTATTGGTACTCTTCACATCACTGAGGATCATTGGTACTCTTCACATAACATTGGGGATCATTGATACTCTTCACATAACATTGGGGATCATTGGTACTCTTCACATAACATTGGGGATTATTGGTACTCTTCACATAACATTGTGGATCATTGGTACTCTTCACATAACATTGGGGATTATTGATACTCTTCACATAACATTGGGGATCATTGGTACTCTTCACATAACATTGGGGATCATTGGTACTCTTCACATAACATTGGGGATCATTGGTACTCTTCACATAACATTGGGGATTATTGATACTCTTCACATCACTGAGGATCATTGGTACTCTTCACATAACATTGTGGATCATTGGTACTCTTCACATAACATTGGGGATTATTGATACTCTTCACATCACTGAGGATCATTGGTACTCTTCACATAACATTGTGGATCATTGATACTCTTCACATAACATTGGGGATCATTGATACTCTACACATAACATTGGGGATTATTGATACTCTTCACATAACATTGGGGATCATTGATACTCTTCACATAACATTGGGGATCATTGGTACTCTTCACATAACATTGGGGATCATTGGTACTCTACACATAACATTGGGAATTATTGATACTCTTCACATCACTGAGGATCATTGGTACTCTTCACATAACATTGTGGATCATTGATACTCTTCACATAACATTGGGGATCATTGATACTCTACACATAACATTGGGGATCATTGATACTCTTCACATAACATTGGGGATCATTGGTACTCTTCACATAACATTGGGGATCATTGGTACTCTACACATAACATTGGGGATTATTGATACTCTTCACATCACTGAGGATCATTGGTACTCTTCACATAACATTGGGGATCATTGGTACTCTTCACATAACATTGGGGATCATTGATACTCTTCACATAACATTGGGGATTATTGGTACTCTTCACATAACATTGGGGATTATTGGTACTCTTCACATAACATTGGGGATCATTGATGCTCTTCACATAACATTGGGGATCATTGGTACTCTTCACATAACATTGGGGATCATTGATACTATTCACATAACATTGGGGATCATTGGTACTCTTCACATAACATTGGGATCATTGGTACTCTTCACATAACATTGGGGATCATTGGTACTCTTCACATAACATTGGGGATTATTGATACTCTTCACATAATATTGGGGATCATTGGTACTCTTCACATAACATTGGGGATCATTGGTACTCTTCACATAACATTGGGGATCATTGGTACTCTTCACATAACATTGGGGATTATTGGTACTCTTCACATCACTGAGGATCATTGGTACTCTTCACATAACATTGGGGATCATTGGTACTCTTCACATAACATTGGGGACCATTGGTACTCTTCACATAACATTGGGGATTATTGGTACTCTTCACATAACATTGGGATCATTGGTACTCTTCACATCACTGAGGATCATTGGTACTCTTCACATAACTTTGGGGATCATTGGTACTCTTCACATAACATTGGGGATCATTGGTACTCTTCACATAACATTGGGGATTATTGGTACTCTTCACATAACATTGGGGATCATTGGTACTCTTCACATAACATTGGGGATTATTGGTACTCTTCACATCACTGAGGATCATTGGTACTCTTCACATAACATTGGGGATCATTCAATCTGATTAAAACTCAGACTTAATAAACCGCTCCTCTTTCGGACATGTCGCTGATTAAGATCTGGGACAGTTCCTATAACAAATCCGTCAGATGAACTCCGAATCAAATAGTTTCCGGGTCAAATAGTCGCCCAATGAGACGCCTCGTATTATAGCGTGTCGGTTAATCTCCTAATCTCCGTTCTTGTTGCGATGCAGTTATGAACTGATTTTATGAAACAAATAACCGTACCTGCAGTGCAAGAAATATCCCTGGACCTTTTTTCACCTGGTCTGTCATTGAAGAGAGCAACGGGGAGCAAATAATAATCTTCGGTGATCGCTCATGGACTGGAGTCGACAGCAAGGACGTCTTCGTCGGCCGCCTGCAGCTTCACTCAGACGGGGATTTTTCTGCGTCTCGTCCGTACACTCGGCAACATAAAGATTTCCCGTAGCCGGTAAGAAGAACGGCTAAACAGTGTCTTTTACGTAGCATGCAAGAAAGCATCTGCAGTTGCTCCTGCTTTAATGCGGGCACGCCAACACACCATAATTTTAGATCTCGCCCTGCTTGAACTTGGCCGCCACTGAATACCGGTATAGGGCGCTTTCCATTTCGCGTAGTCGGCGTGGCCGCTGGCAATGCCTTGATTGTGCACTTCCATTTACTATACCGGAGCAATGCTGGCCTTGCCTCCAAATGGAAAGCGCCAATACAGGCTCTTCGCCTGTTGAGGCTGGACTGTGATTGGTCGCCAGTCTGACATGCGCGACAGATTTAAGATAGGAACTGTCCCAGATCTTAATCAGCGACATGTCCGAAAGAGGAGCGGTGTATTAAGTCTGAGTTTTAATCAGATTGGGGATCATTGGTACTCTTCACAACATTGGGAATCATTGGTACTCTTCACATCACTGAGGATCCTTGGTACTCTTCGCATAACATTGGGGATCATTGGTACTCTTCACATCACTGAGGATCATTGGTACTCTTCACATAACGTTGGGAATCATTGGTACTCTTCACATCACTGAGGATCATTGGTACTCTTCACATAACATTGAGGATCATTGGTACTCTTCACATCACTGGGGATCATTGGTACTCTTCACATACCATTGGGGATCATTGGTACTCTTCACATAACATTGGGGATCATTGGTACTCTTCACATAACATTGGGGATCATTGATACTCTTCACATAACATTGTGGACCATTGGTACTCTTCACATAACATTGGGGATCATTGGTACTCTTCACATAACATTGGGGATCATTGGTACTCTTCACATCACTGAGGATCATTGGTACTCTTCACATATCATTGGGGATCATTGGTACTCTTCACATAACATTGGGAATCATTGGTACTCTTCACATAGCATTGGGGTCATGGCACTCTTGAGACAACATTGAGGATCATTGGTTCTGTTGACAGAACATGGGGGATTATTGGTACTCTTGACCGAACATTAGGAAGCGCATTGTTACACCAACATATTGGAATCATTGCATTGATGTTATTGGGGATTCTTAGGAAATAGATTTTTGTATTTTTCACTAAGTTATGAATTCAGTTTTCGTTTTTTTAGCAAAATTGAATATTTTCTCGTATTCAACCACTTTATATTGCTTTACCCCAGAAATATGAAGACTTACTCTAATTAAGTCGCACAAACATATTAGAGAATTAGAATTTTGGGTTGTATTCTGCACTTAATTAAGAGCGGTCAAACAAAACTTCTAGATATGGACGGCTATATTGCCGATAGATTTATACGAGCAAAAATACTATTGCCAGACCATAGGTAGGTCTACTAAAGCCGAGATAATGATACCGCTCCACACCAGAATCATTATTCGGCCAGGAGCATTATATACGTGCTAGTGTCTACATGCCATTGACAGCATTTTGATACCATGGCGTTGATGTTGGTACTGCTACAATAGCATTATTACTGTCGTCAGTATTAAATAGAACATTGGTACATCCATAAAAAAATATTATTGTGGCCCACATCACCACCCAAATTTGTATCTGTTAACATTTTTGTTCAGTTTTTCCGATGTTTTTCAAAACATTCGTTTATTCTTTCCAACTGCAGATGGCGAAATTGGTATTCTGTGCCGTGATATGCATGGTCGTTCAACTGTCTGTGGGTAGGCAGGAATGCCCGGCTGTTCCAGGCGGCTGTGTCAACATGGGAGCGGCCATAATGCCGATTAAGAACCCGGACAACCAACATAACTATTTCTACGTGGGAGGCATGTTTGGCGTCCACCATCCCGGTCTGGACGGATATAGCAGTGGTAAAATTCGGGAAAGAGGGTTCCAAAACATGGAAATGTTCTTCTATGCTTTGACGACATACAAACAGCGACTGTTCATCAATGCCACAACTGTCGAAGTGGGTGGAATTGCATTTGACTCCGGCTCTCGCGAATCGCAGACAGTCGAAAACCTACTTGGTTTCGAAACTTGCAAAGTGGCCTACGGAATGTCGAACGAAAGCGTGTCGAATCGTGTTGATCCAAGGTACGTGGTAGCTTATGTCGGACCAGATAGGAGTGGAGAGGTGATTCAGACGTCCTTGATATTGAAGGACATGAACAAAACACAGGTCAGCTATGCTAATTCGGCACTGCTTGAAAACCAACAATTGTATAGCTATCTGCTGAGAACAATGCCATCGAGCTCGAACGAAGCCCAAGCAATGGCCCAAATGATGGGCCAGAAAAAGTGGAAGTACGTTATCGCGGTTTATTCAAATACTGCGTATGGAAAAGGTTTGCTAAAGAGTTTAAAGGACGCCACTGAAGCTGAAGATATTTGTGTAGTAAGCGAATATATGATACCAACCCAGCCTACATCAAACGATTATGAAAACATCATACGCGATTTGATCACAGAAAAATCTGCATACGTCGTCGCAGTTTTAACGGAGGACTTCTATGCGACAGCGTTGATGACCGAATTTGGAAAAGCGCCAAATTACGTTCGCGGCTCTCTTGTTTTCTTGGGGACGAACTCTTGGAACAACAAACCCACTGTGACCGCTAATGATAACGGGGCAGCTAATGGCGCCATAACCTTGGCTGGTAAACTGGCTCTTTACCAAGGATATACAAATAGGTTCAAGGACTTTTTTAAGGACAAGAAACCATCAGACAACCACTGGAACCCATGGTTTAATGACTTCTGGGAAGAAAAATTCGAATGTCTCTTGCCATCCGGCTCAGGTCGAAGCGACTTTACAGCACCGTGTAAGGGCACAGAAAACTTACGGGATGTCTACCAAGACGATGCCGACTTCGACGTCTTCCTACCAGCCACGATGATGGCAGTGGATGCGATATTGCAGGGCGTGGAGACCGCTCGCCGAGACCTCTGTGACAAGGGCGGGGGAGTCTGTTCCAATTTACTAAACCCGGAAAACTCTGGAAATCAGATCTACGAAAGAGTCAAACAAGTTACACTGGAGAATAAACTCGTGTTTGACCAGACCACCAGAGGTCCGAATCCGTCCAATTATTTCTACGACATATTCAATATTCAAGTCGATACATTGGGTACCAATCGCAATTATCGAAACGTAAGTTGGTTGATTTTGGAATAGATCATGAATGTACCATTTGAATGATGTTGAGAAATATAATGGTTTAGTGCCCTTTTGGTTCTGAGAAATTTAGTTTCTATTTGAGTAATTCTTCTGGACGTCACACTCGGCACGACTACGTATAAATAAAACGCGAGTCAATTAATCCTCATCAGTGAAATTTTACTTAAATTTAATTTCTAATGAGCACTACATTTCAGTGATTGCTAATGCTTTTCATTTTAGGTTGGCACGTACAAAAATGGCGTTCTGAAAACAACAGAGGATCCGAGGCAATACACCTCTAATTATCAACCAGTTGATGGTGACGCCGTGATGTCAACCTGTCCGACGGATGTTTGCTGCAATCAGCGACCCACCACTAGTCCACCCGTTACAACGACGGCCCCTATCCCCACCACCACGGAGGACCCCACCCGTGGTGGCAGGATTGCCTTGCTCTATGTGGACGCCATGGTGGAAATCACGGGGGCCTTCCCAGCCGTCCAGAACCGGACTGAGAAAGATTTTGGCACCAGATTCGACATAGGCAGCAATTGGATAATCGCTTTAGGAGTTCTCGCGGGACTCGGTATTCTCGCGGTTCTCATCTTCGAGATTTACATTATGACTCTCATTCTGCCCAATCGCGCGACGAGACAGCTCAGAACCATGTGGTTAGGACAGCTACTCCTCCTCGGTATATTCCTCAGCTATTTAACACTGTTCGCCTTCCTATTCATTCCGACCCAGGTTACCTGTGGGATCACTCGATTTGGCGTGGGAGTGTCCTATGCTATTTGCTTCTCGGTACTTCTGGTCAAGCTGATGGTCATCTTGACCTCGCGCTCCATGGAGTCCACGATTCCGGGCGACATTGAATCCCCGAACTACCTCAAAGGCGCCTATCAGTTGCTTCTCTTCATTTTCTGCACTGGGGTACAGATCGTGATCGATATTCAATGGCTGATCCAGGTTCCTCCCGGGGCTGTGCAAGTGTTAAGTAACGGCGGTATAAAGGTTTGGGTGTGTAATCACTACACGTGGCGGGCCTCGGTCGTGGACGGAATGACCACCATGTCTACGTTCGTCCGATCCGAGTTTGAAAACCACCTCATATCTCTGGTATACGTGATGCTCCTTATACTGATCACCACCATAGTGGCTCTAAAAGCGCATGGTATAATCACCAACCACCGAGAGAGCATCTTTATCGGTATAGCCGCGGGATTCAGCATTCCAATATGGTTGGCGTGGACGCTGGTTGGTGGACTCAATAGGGACCATGACTTCGCTCACGAGTACGGAGACGCCTGTATAGCCTTTGGACTCTTTGTAACGGCCACTCTCATTCTATTCTCCATGTTCCTGCCCAAGGTCCGTCAACTGGTCAATATGGGAGTAGAGGGGATCTACCTGGAAGATGATCGGGACACGATCTACGGTAGCATGTATGGCGGTCTGCCCCCTCCCAGCTACAGGAGCGGCAAACCTGGCTCGGTCATCTACGTCAACAACGTCAACAACCAGACTGGTATCTACTCGGAACCAATCAACGTCATTGATTCCAGTAATGTCGCTTTTGCTTTTGCTTTAGTTTGTCAAACCGGTGCTTTAACTCGATCTGGTCAGATTAGGTTTGGGTTTAATAACTGGCGAAATAGGTTGGTGTGGGGTAGCGAGATTAGTCCTTCTTACTGAATATTCCATTTAACCGAAGAGCCTAAATTTCAGGTGGCTACATTCTCGCAAAGCCTGTCTTGCCATTTTTCAACTCTTTCCTCTCTTTCAATAGATTAGTATCTAGAAACGATTCTGGGAAGAATATGAGGCTGATCAGAATGATGTGCTCCACTGACTATTCCAGCGAGTTTAAAATGAACTGAAAGGATGTGGAGATAGGATTCTTGACAACCAAGGCTTACCCAGGAAGTGTCGTATTGTTGGATCTTAATGTTAGCTCTTAAAATCTGCATATACACGTTGTCACGATCCTTATTCAAAAGTAAAAATGGAAAACTTTTGGTCGATATCGTTTCTTTCAAAAAAGTGATCGTAACCCTCAAGTAAAGTTTCCATCAACGGAAAGACCATTGCGAACAGTGTCGGAAAATATTTATTGTAATTTTTTTACGATTTTATTACAGAGTAAACTGCAAATAAAGCATGGTATTCTATGGTGGTCTGTTGCAATCGTATCTAGGTCCAGTGATGTCACGCTGCCTTAATACATAATGCACTTTCCAATGCTTGATTCAAGCCTGATGTGTGTATACTTTGAGTTTTAACACACTCACTGTCTCAATGTGTATGTTTCACCAAAATCTGGAGGATGGTAACTCGTGAGTGTCCAGTCAATTTGAATTTTTGCATTTAATTTCCCCGATTTTGGTGAAACCTGCACATTGGGACAGCGAGTCTGTGTTGAAACTCAAAGTATACACACCTCCAGCTTGAATCAAGCATTGGAAAGTGCATACAGTTTGAAATATATGTATTAAGGCAGTGTGACGTCACTGGACCTGGATATGATTGCAACAGACCACCATACTATGCTTTATTTGCAGTGTACTGTGTAATAAAATAGTAAAAAATTATAATAAATATTTTCCGACACTGTTCGCAATGGTCTTTCATTTGATGGAAACTTCACTTGGGGGTTTACGATCACTTTAAGAAATGTATCTTTCGACTTGGCTAAACATTTGCTCTTATGGTTTAAACACGAGATCTCAATCTTTCAACCATTGGTTTAAGCAGCTATAGCAGTAGGTGATTGTAGATTAACTCCTGGTAGATCTTCCACATTTTCTAACAATGTATGGTACTCTTGGTTCGCTCTGTTCATGAAGTGACCCATTTACAGTCATGGCTCTGGATTTAACAAAACATTTAGAAAAATATGCTGAATCGAGGTTTGGGCGAGTTCGATAGCTTAATTACAAGAAATTATATTGCCTATGATTTGGGGAATCCCATGTTGTCGGACGAAGACTATAGCACTTTAATTTTATATAAATTGTTAGTTCATATCGATTTCGGCACCCGGTCATTTAGCTGCTCTCGTCATTAAACATACATAGTTTGACATATTAATTGATTAAGCTTGATCTCATGAAGCCTGCTTCCACGTAGCACTGCGCCGAGCCTTGCGGACACGCTTGTGAAATGTCTAGAAAAAAACCTCACAAGGATTTGTCGTAAGACCTCACTGAAGAGGTAACGTGCAGCAGATACTTTGTCAATTTTGTTCGAGAGTCGAAAAATCGTTGCCGACAGACATAGTTGCTGCTTTTCTTGAAGGGCAGGACTTTTGACAACGATTTGGCGTAAGGCTCACCAAATAAAATTGACAAGCATCTGCTGCACGTTGTATTATCAGTCTTTTGTGCTGGATATTGCCTTTTCAATGGAAGGTCTTGCGCCAAAGCCTTTGCCGGACTTCTGCAAATGGCAGAAAGTCCAAACGAAACATTGGTATGTTGATTGCATAACAGGAGGAATGAACAATCGATCGGGTCGAACACTTTACACAGTTAAATGAATTCAGAACAAAATATTATATTATATGAATAATGTAATAACAAATTTTGTATCGATCGTTCCTCTGTCATTGTGATGGTAATATTACGTTTGTTTTGTTTTTTTGCAGATTCGTTATACCTGAAGCATCCCAGAACCCACAGCGTTTATAGCGCGCCACCAGCTAATTATACAAAGCGACCAGACTCGAGCTACGGGACGGGGAGCAAGGTCCTGAAAGTCACGCCCGATCTGACCGGAAAGTTTGTGGCCAATGGAAGGCATCCTCAGTCAGAAATAGCATATCCAACAGCCAGATCCACGCGATCAGAGAAAGGAGGTACACTGAGGCGTAAGTATATTGTCCACTGTTATACAAAAACTATAGCGTTTTAATGGAAACAGTTAAATATCTCAATCGGTGGCATCGAGAAGTAGGCCTAATGAATACTTTATAACTGGTTATTTCTGCCATGGTCGCGTAAGGATATTCAAGGAGCTGAATTCAGTAGTTGCATTCAGTAGCTAAGATAATCTTCCATTATTTAAGTCTGTATCACATATTACTATAGAGAGGATGCCCTCTCCTGTTTGATATCAGGTCGATCTGTGTACGACCGCTTGAATACCAAGGCGAAAAAAAGTTTCCTAGTTTGTGACATTCGATTTACAGTCACCCTTCCATTGGTCATCATTTTATCAAGCCAATTTCTACGTTCCCACTGAAGTTCGAAGTGGGATCGTAGAAATTGGCTTGATAAAATGATGTCCATTGGTCTCACCTAGCTCCCTTTCATTCATGCAGACTTAATCGATATGTATTTAATGCTGTCATTTGAAACCAATGAAGTACTAAAAAGATTAAATGCAGTCTTCACATCCTTTCCGGTCCGTGTAACATTTGACAATTCATCCTTTGATCTCGCAAAGTTGAAAGTAGAAAGATGGAAAGCTCTTCATCGCTCTCGTTTTCAGCTTTCCATCTCTCAAAATTGAAAGTAAGATTGACGGAAAGGTGAGTTGCTAAGTGTTACACGGACTATTTTCATCTCTATCTTTTCGGAGGGGCTCTCGGTGGCCGAGTGGTCTAAGGAGCTTCGCTGGTGACCGCTAGCCTCACACCGCTGAACCGCCACGGGTTCGCGCCCAGCTGGTCCATATGTGAAAGTTTATCAGTTACTTGTCGACGGGCGGTGGTTCTCTCCGGGTACTCCGGCTTCCTCCACCAACCAAACTGACTGTCACCATATCAGTGAAACAAACTTGAGTGTGACATTAAGTCAAATTCCCTCCCTCCCTCTATCTTTTCGATGCCAATGCTTAATGTTCCTCCTTTCATTCACCACAGGTGCCCGCTCAACAGAACAAATCGGCTCATTGTGAAAACCTAGATAGATTTGGAATCGTCATCGTTAACACCAGCATTGAAACCACACGTACATGTAGCAGCAACAACAACAACGCCGATGAATTGTTTACAAGGGAGATGCTTCAATGAACATTGTGAAAACCCAGTATCTTGTCATTTGGGATGATTGAACTGATGACAGATCTATATGTGATGATACGATGCTTCCTAAAGCTTAATGACCCTTTTCCTTGTTTTCTGGGAGAGTGTAAAATCTTTCGCTGTAATATCCCGAGTCGATCTGTCTGTATATTCTTGGATGAGGATTACGGATAACTTGTTTATCCAAGTTCTTTTAAAGAATCTAACCTACGAAATCTACGAAATATTATGAATAATTATAGTGAATACCAAAGCATAATATTAATCTATTGCCTCATTTGTGATAAGTTTGGATGAGTTTCCATTTCTCGATTTATTCTATCCGTGTGCTCAACTGGTTGCTTTTTCCCAGGAAGATAAATTAAAACAATATCCATGCAACGGCTGGTCTTTGTTAGTGTTGGGTGCATCAACAAAGAGGCGTAGGCTGTAATCGTTGATGTAGGTTGCTAATTTCGTCCACCTCAGGTTCTACTGTCGCTGATCTCCGCAAACCCAGGTGTCGGGATTATCATAGCATCAGTTAATAACAAGGCTACGGAAAAATGGGCAAGATCATTTTGAACAAATTAACTAATTCTGTTATTTATTTAACGTTATAACAAATGGAGAGGAAGCTGGCATTGGATTTGACAAATGTTGTCCCCAACATTATCTCAACGGGCAAACTGTACTATTCAACTATTCGATGCGAAGAAATTATTTTTTTATCGAATGTTCAGGGGTTTAAGACGAACTGTAATGGGTGGTTCTTCGTTGCTAGTTACCGCTGACGTCAGTTTAACGAAGTGTCTTGTCTTTGTCAAACGCAGAGATGCCGCATGCGTAAGAGTCGGGCCTAGAAAACAACTCCACGCAAACCTGGCACACGCCTCATCCATTCCTCACGCTCATGAATTATTCCACACCCGCGTACAAAGTTCCATGCGCCCGGATAAATTTTCATGAATATACCGACGTCGGAAAAGAACTAGTGCGAGTCTATGAAACTTTGTATGCGGGTGTGAAGTAATTCACGAGCGCAAGGAATGGATGGGGGCGAGTGTTAGGAATGGATGAGGCGAGCGCCAGAATGGGTGGGGCGAGCGCCAGGATTTCAGGTTCATGTATACGGGCGAGCGCCAGGATTTCAGGTCCATGTATACGGGCGAGCGCCAGGATTTCCGGTCCATGTATACGGAATTGACCCCGAGCAAAGGGAAATAGACAGATGGAGAAGGAACAAAGGTGGGTGCGTGGAGTTGTTTCCCCAGGCCTGGGTGTGAGTGGCAACGAAATAACCACCGATACAGAGGTTTTTAATTGTGGCGCAGAAATGTAGAATTTGTCTCTATGTCCATGCATTTAATCAAAATACACCATTTTAAATATTTTCAAAACTTGTCCAAGCAAGTGGTTTTATTTTTATATTCGAGATATGGTGTACATATGTATCAATATACCAGCTATATTCTTGTTAATCTATATGCTGGGAAGCGATCTGTTAAATAATACAATGTATATAAATTGCCATTTTTAACCATTCCACACGCTTTGTACAATGGAGATAAATATTTCCATCCCTATTAGTTCAGTCCCATAGATTCATGTTGATAAATTACGTATAGTTCTCATAATTAATAGTATATATGACATAAATGTGTGCATGATATAAAATTATCTTATAAATTATGAGTATTGTAATATTCCCCGGCTGTCCGCGACACCAAAAGTACTATTTTGTAAATAAAAGGTTAGTTTTAGAAATGTTTCATTTTATCGTATTACTCCTGCAATATTGCTGATTCTTAAGCTGCTGTATATTTGTTGTTTGTATATACTATATTAGATTTATTCTTAGCTTTTATACTTGTTAATGAATATCATATTCGTGAGTATGACCGTGTGTACAGGTACGTACAAACAACGGGTGTTAGCGTCAGTTTTCATAAGATAAAGAAATGCTTATTCGATTCAGCAAATAAATATTTAGAGTTAAACATATGCTTTTGTTTGGAATGCATTTTTTTAGCTCGCCCTCGAGCGGAACCCAAATCGAAAATTAAAATTGGCAAGTGGGAGATACGTGATATTGACAATCATTGATTTATTTCATCAAGCTATTGTCACGGTTGCCGAGATATTGCATTAAGAGGATTTGAGTTTGGTACAAATTTGATCTGCAAATGAGCTTAGATTCCCACAATATTAGCATATAAAGAGCAACTTATCACGCATTGAGGCTGAGGCTGCGGAAGTTACGTGGAGGTGACGTCACTTCCATGCCGCCAGTCCCTGTGCTTCCGCGCATGACTTCACACCCGGGAATAAAGTTAATTCCCATATCGATCTGCACATGCTCATTCGGGCAGTAGTAGAAAAAGACACTTTGCTGGACGTTTTGGGGTTTGGGTGTGTCCTCCCTGGTCCAAATGGGTCGTACGGGGCCTCCTATTGAAGCGCTCGCACGGGAGCGCTCGAGAGGGGTGTACTGGAACTACGGCAATAGCGCGCATGTGCAGTCGATGAATTGTAGAAAAAAAGCAAATTTGAATGGACTTTTTGGGGCTAGAGGTGGACAATCCTTGGTCCAAATGTACCTTGTAGGGTGTCAAATTGAAGCGCTCGTGGAATGGCGTCCGACTGGACTAGCTGGTGTGTAGTGGAACTGCCGTAAATCTACGCATGCGCAGTCGAGGGATGATTGTTCGAATATCCGTTTTACGGTCGAGGTTGGCCATGCGTGGTACAAATGGGTCGTGTGAAGTATCGGTTTGATGCGCTCTTGGGGTAGTCCGACTGGTTTCGTTTGTATTGGAAGCATCGATCTGCAATGGACGTTTTGGGGCAGCGATGGACCATCCTTGGTTCAAATGGGTCGTGGGTGGTATGTTAACTCTTACCGGGTAGAGTCCAACTGGTGGTGATGTGTACATGCGCACTGGGGAGTAGTAAAGAAAGGGCATTTTCGGAGTTCCGGACTATACCCCAGATTATGCACCAGGAGAAGGCGGATTCCCACGCTTAGCAATGCAGCGAGAGAAGGGAAATCCTCATGACACAGGTGGGATTCGAACCAGCAGTGCGAACACCAAAGGCTATACACCTTAGATACTAAGTGTAGGGTCTCCGACCCTACCGTAAGCAATGTGCCGAGCCTAATGGCAAGTAGGACACCCCGATGGGGTGTCGATCTGGCTTCTCGTAGTGCATGTGTGTGGGTGGTAGAGGTGACGGCGTCATTGCTGAATGTTGTCATAACGCAGTGACGTCCTAACACCAGGGATAAAGTTCTCTTGTCTTATTTGCCTAGTCCCTGACGTCCTAGCGACATGAGGAGAGAAAGAAAGATCAACACGTTCAGAAGTTTTTATATAGTTTATTCTCCCCATTGTTACATTATATCCAAGTTTGGGGAACCGCCTTGCGTATATTTACTATTCGATGTATGTGTATCAGCTGCATCGACGACGGCTCTTTTCCAATCAGAAGCTGCTATTTGATGCTGTATCTATCACATTCGCCCTTGCCCATTAATTGTATTCTCGGCTGTTCTTGTCCAATCAGAAGGCATCATTTAATGTTGCATAAACATTCGGCCATGTTTGCTCTGATCCGTTTAAATTCAATTCAATTAAACAATTTGGATGTGCATTTTGGTGACTATTTGTATATTTTAATGTCCTACTCGAGTCAAGTCGGTGACAAACATGTTTTAACTTGTGACAATGCAGTCCGAGTGGTTTTCTTTCGAACGCCACGTACCGGTATGTGAATATGGAAATGCTGTTCGTCGTGAAATCCTTCCGTCGGAGCGGACGTGCGTCCATCCCAAATGTTATTAACCCCATATCTGAATATCATGAGGGTTCAAGCCTTGATCTTTGGTATATTGCTTACTAGTATATGGGACTTCGGGTCAAGTTCGAGGTCTGATCTTGACCTATGTTTAAAGGTCACAAGCCAAAATGTGAATATCAGTAACAGTCGCTTGTGAACACAATATCTAATGGGCAAATAAGGTACATCCTTGACGTTTTGCACAATACTGTGTTATAGGAGCATTTAGGTCAAGTTAACTCTGTACTGACCGTAACCTATTTTCAAACATCAGATCAAATGTGAATAGTGGTATTATTTGCCTTTGAACGCGATATTGAAGGGATCTTAATCTTTGACACAATGCTGACTTCTAATATCATCTAGATCAAGTTCATTCCAGACTGATCTTGACCTGTTTTCAATGGTCACCGAGGTCAAAATGTGAATAGCATTGTGAACGTAATAGCTCACTAAGAATGAAGCTGGATACCGAATATCTATCACAATGTTGTCCTTTGAATGCATCATCCCCACAGCGCATGCTCCATTTCACAGGCTCATTTATCATCCCTGCCTCCAATAGCGGAAGTTGACCTTTACTACGTTGCTATGACGTATAGGGGAAAACCCACGTACTCACAGTTCAGTTTGAATCAGGCCGAACAACTCCTTCAGTGTTGCACATGAGCGAACTACTTTCCATATGCTCTGTCCAGACAAACCGGGGAAAAAATATCCAGATAATTCTTTTTAACGCTAGGTCAGCAGAGGTATTATGCAGACTTGAAAAGTAATCGAAATGTTTGGCAAACATCTATTTTACTACATATGATGTCACTTCCGGTCATGTGCTCGAAGGCCCCGAATCCAGTCCAAAAATCTGACTGGTGGCTGGGGTATTATTAGACCCCCAGCGAGGTGGTTGCTTTGAATGGCTCTAGGTGAAGTTCAATCTGATTAAAACCCAAACTTAATAAACCGCTCCTCTGCCGGACATATCCGCGACATGTCCGACAGAGGAGCGGTTTATTGAGTCTGAGTTTTAATCAGATTGGGTGAAGTTCATTCCGGAGTGACCTTGACCTATTTTAAAAGGTCAGATCAAATTGTGAATAGCAGTCATATCTGTTTGTGAACACAAGATCTAAGGAACAACTCCAGAGCCTTGATTCTTTGCGCAATTTTGTGTTATAGGAACCTATAGGTCACAGGTCAAAATATCAATAACATTGTGAATGTAATATCTCAAGAACAGAGTAAGCTGGAGATTGGATATTTGACGCGATGCTGTCTTGCGAGGCTTCCAGGTCATGTTCACTCTGCAATGACCTTGACATATTGTTAAAAGTCACAGACGTCAAAATGTATATACACAAGTTCATTACCGATAATGAACTTCTGGTATATAGCAATCATATCTGCTTGTGAGCACAATATCCAAGTGACAACTTGACCTAGATGTACCTGGTAATATATCCTCCTGTACAACATTTGAGCAACTCTACACTCTTGTGCGTTCAACACAGTTATAATTGCTGCCTCATATCCACCTTTATGCAAAGTTCACTATAGCGCCCTACCTCCGAACAGTGCATGTCAGCTGAACGACTATCGTCTGTGTATTACACCTGTTATGAGGATGTATAGCGCCTTGTCGAAAGCATGTTTGTAGAGATGATAATATGCCTTTATAGACAGGCTACCCAGTGACGCACCTGCTAGCTACTCATTCTAATGGCATCAGATTGTATATCTCCTACTGTCAGATTGCACTGAGGTTAAAATACGACGCCCAGCTTTTGTGTGCTTGGCTTTCGGCCAATCAGCGTCGTTCACTTGTAAATGGAGCGGAGTGGACTCGGCATGTTATAGATAAACAAGACATTGTTCCGTGCGATATACTGGAAGCAGCTGATAACGGGGGAATGCTAGCTACTTAGCTTATTACAATTTCATTCCATGTCCATGACGACGATTACCAAAAACTGTCTTTTTCCACCAGAGCGCTTTCTGAAACCGAAGATAGTACCGATATAGTGACGATACATGCTTTTTTGCAGTCATTCAGTGATGAACAAAATGTTGGCATGCTTACACTATTTGTTCATAATGTTAGCCCAACACTGTGTCCGCTGCCATTGTTAGTTGAGTTCTGTGTGACGGCTTGGGTCATCCCGTCGCAATCAGGGGGAGATAATGTAATCACAATCAAGGGGAGATAATGCAACCGGACATCTCCTGTGTTTGAAGGTAGAAATGCTGACATAAATGACAGTCGAGCTGTGATATTTATTTGCGACATTGTTGAATGACTTTACAGAGTTACTCCATCGCATTAATAATGATATTTGCTGGACTTGCGGCGGGATATATTATAACTTCTATCGTGTTACTTAAATTCCCAACACTTGTCCACAAACGGAAAACGACGAAGTTCAAAGCCGTCCACATAAGCCACAGAGGAGGTAAGTTACAACAACAACATTGCAACATGAGTCAACTTTTTTACAGCGACTTTATTATTTACAGATAAACAACAACACCGACTTCCCCAGTCATTCTTCTCTACACTGCTCTCTACTGCTCGGCAGTGACAATCCATGGAGGTAAAATCGGAGGGAGGGTACACTACACTTTGTGTAGTCCAGTATAACGCGACACCAGGCTTTCTTTTTTAATATGTTGTTGTTTACTGACAAGCCTGGTAGTCACATAGCTAAGATTCATAGCGTCTCCCTTCCCTCACCGCTATGCCGGCGACAGATACATTTCCATGGTGGTAACTCGAACATCTCCATGGCGCACTTATTATTACCTTTGCGCCCTATTGGACCTTCATTATCTTGAGAAAAAGGGCCGCCATGAATAAAAATACCATAATCGATGTTGTGATCATCATCCCCTGTATACACGGGGTCTATTATGATGGAAATGCCCATCTTCTTGACCCTCGATTTCAGGTGATTTTGAGGCTCCATAGGGATAATTTCAATGCCTGTAATTAATTTTTGACCAACGAATGTCCATTTAGTCTACCATTTCTGTATTCATGGAGGCCCATTTTTTTCAAGTTAATGAAGGTCCAATAGGGCGCAACGGTAATAATAAGTGCGCCATGGAGATGTTCGAGTTACCACCAGGGAAATGTATTTGTCGTCAGCATAGCGGTGAGGGAAGGGAGACGCTATGAATCTTAGCTAGGTAGTCACGTCGGTTTTCATAGTGAACGCAAATCAAACTACCACCCCCAACATATGAGCGGGAAAAATGGCCCAAAATGAAAAAATAAAGAATTTCCCTGCCCACTCAACTTGATAATTTCAAATACCAATACCTGCTGCATTCATATCACGTAATTCCAAACTCTGACAGGTCTGATAACACACGAGTGCACTCTGGCAATCTAGAGGTATTTTTCCTGTGAAGAATTTCTTCTCGCAAATATGGCGACAATAGAAAATCCTTGACCTTAGACATTATTTGCCTGTATCACATGCTCACACAACTCGTCACATAGTACGGAGAAACCCCAAAGGACAACGGGATTTTCGCTAATTATCGTGTTATTTCCCATATCATTGAATAACAATAAAACAGACCTTGTTTCGACTAAACTGAAAAAAAAATATCAACCTGATCAGTGCCAATTTATTCATTACACGTACTTCGTTTCCACATTCCTTACAAGTTCACCAATACAAATACTTGCAACAGTAATTTTGAGTTCAGATTTCCTCACAAGGAACATAACCTGTCATTACGGAAGACCCCTATGTCCTTTGGGGTTTCCCCGTACTATGTGACGAGTTGTGTGAGCATGTGATACCCCAAATAAGGTCTAAGGTCAAGGATTTTCTATTGTCGCCATATTTGCGAGAAGAAATTCTTCGCAGGAAAAATACCTCTAGATTGCCAGGATGCACTCATGTGTTATCAGACCTGTCAGAGTTTGGAATTACGTGATATGAATGCAGTAGGTATTGGTATTTGAAATTATCAAGGTGAGTGGGCAGGGAAATTCTTTATTTTTTCATTTTGGGCCATTTTTCCCGCTCATATGTTGAGGGTGATAGTTTGATTTGCGTTCACTATGAAAACCGACATGACTACCAGGCTTGTCAGTAAACAACAACATATTAAAAAAGAAAGCCTGGTGTAACGTTATACTGGACTACACTTTGGGGTGATGAAAGTGTACGATGCCGACACAGCGGGGTAGAGCAGATTAACCTGAGGGATTATAGCTGGCTTGGCCATGTCCGCCATTGATTCGGTAGAATTCGATTTCACGCGCATGTGTGCCATGGACTTATTAAGCGTTGTGTATTCGAAGTGGCTATTGTCAAGTCGTTGAACTGCATGTAGTTTGTGTAAAAAAGATTTTTGAAGTTTGAAGTTTTGAAAGACTGGGACCACTAGAATTATTATATTTTATCAACATGCATGACATGAGAAGTTCCATGAGTAGAAAACAGTTCCAAATTTTGTAACGGATTGTACACATGCCCGGTTAATGATTTATGCAAGAAGTGCTTGTCTTTTATTTGATGACTGATTCTCAGCTTACAAATGCAAATGAAGTTAATATATAGCATGGGATATAATGCAATATAAAAACAAAACCTCATAATAATCTCTTTGTGAAGTATACCGAGAAGATTATGTGCAATAATCATATAAATTCTAAAATTCTAAAAGCCTACCGATATCAGATAAGTAATTCATATTCCAAGACTTATATATCCTTCCCATATGTTCGCGGATTATTCACTGAGCAATCAGCTCCCATGGGGGTATACACAAACAGACGCCGGATCATTACTTTTTTGAAGTGTCGAATACAGAGAAAATGCTGAAATAATGCTTCACACTGGGGTTCGCTCATTGGTAAAGAATTCCCTTCTCAGAGGCAGCTGCACTACTACCAGGGATGATTCCTGATTGCTCATCTCCCAGGGGTATGTGCCCGATCCTCTATCCCATCCTGAAAACAATTGCCACACCTAATTAGGGGTGTACCCAAATTGGGGAGATCTAAAGCCCTGTGAGTACCAAATCATGCACAATTATCCGGAAAAATGCTCTTCACCCATGTTTCGCACAAGCTTTCATTACCATAGTGTATCTTCAGCCGTTTTTTTGGTAATGTTTGCCGGAATAACGTGTAACACGATTCGCGGGGAATTCTGTTGAGATTCACCAGGAACGGGTTGTATATAAAAATCAAGATGCGGATTTGACGGAAATACGGAAAACGGACTAAGGACACAATTTTAGAAAAATAGCACAGTGAACTATGTATGGGAAGCAACCCGTAAGTTACAATTTCAGACAAAAGCAGGTCTGGGAAGATAACTCCTCCACCTGACCACCATCCTCATCTGTGGGATCCTCTCAAGGGTGGCGAATGACATGGGCCGTTTCCATCGACAGGGATTCCTTTGTAGAATCAACGGTACAGCCAGTGTCGTCAACCAACCTGAGGGAGATAGCTGTTCTACCGGGGCCACCCCTTCTTCGTGGTTAACAGTGCCCTCCAGTGCCACCTGCTCAGTCGCGATGGACTGTATCTGAGTAGGATGGAGACTGAAAAGGTAGTGAGGAACATTCTGGCCGCAGCAGAATTCATCAGACAGGATGACGGAGAGACATCCAACCACCTTCTTCACCCGAGCCCCGAGTCCCAATATTTCCATCCCCTGCGCCCTCCATCCTTCTAATTTGTCTCCCTCCCGACTGCTATGAGGTCATGGTACATGTAGGTTGTGTCTGGAAGGAAGGGAGGACAGGTGACGATGTAACACATGGAAACATGTATCATGTGTTGATCAGAAATCAGATAGATATCGGCGGAGGTATCATCAGTTGATTACCTAAAATTCCATCATATGTAGATTTCCCCACGAAATAGGCAGATCCCTGTTTAAAATCGAGGAGTCTCCACAGCCTGTGTGTGTGATCCGATCCAAAACAACCTGACTCATACCTCATTACATAGTCTGTCTATTTTATGTCTTAAGTACCAGTGATAATAGAGTGAGATTTGGCACATGGATCAAGGATCAAGTATGTCTGCATAATGTAGCTCTCTTTTCTAACTCAGAAACTCTGGCTGTGATAGCTGGTGTAGGTGGAGGGGGCTTAGTTCAAGTACAGCTTGATTTCACCAGCTCAGGGAAGAATTCTTCGTTGAAATAAAGTGGAGCTGTCAAACCATCAAACTTTGTGTCTGGTAAAATCAGCACACAGAAACTCTCATGGCACAATGTTCCCTCCCATAGTAAAACGGTGAACAAAAGGTATCGATAATGAGGCAACAAATACTACATCACACCATCCAACAAGGTCAAAGTTCATGTAGAAATCAACAATCGTTGAGCGAAGTATAAAGGGGCCACTGTATTGGTGAACAGAATACATGGATAAGAAGTGACATTTGTGGGGAGTTTTGTATGTATCTCCCCTTTAAGCTCCCATCAGTGATTGAAAGTTTTTGGCAAAGGAAAGTGCTTTTCAGTCTAAGTTTTTTATTAATGAAGTTGAAAGCATTCTAAAGTGGGCTAAAAGCGTTTGAATTATAGTTAAATATCAGACGGTTTGAATCAGCAGGGGAACAAGGAGAGTAAGGGATGTAATGACACGCATACATTGTAGGTTACGTCCAACAAGCGCATGTTCGAGGATGGTCCAACAAGCTCTTCTTTCAACTATCAAACTATATAGTTCTCAATATCTACATGTACATGTGACTTTATTTGCAGGTGCAGGGGAACACCTGGAGAATACCATGACAGCTTTCAAACAGTGAGTAGATCTATCTTGTCTAATTTCCGTGAGATTCTAGTTTTGTAATGCCATCGTTCCAAGCAGTATGTTTGTCTGGCTTCATCCATCTGCACAAGTCCAGGTAATCCCTAAATCTTTGCAGAGGGTTATACTTGGACCTTTTGGTGATTCGGATGAGTTCTCGAGTCCATGCGTCTATTACACAATCTCGTACATTTCATTCCCAGCGGCTGTTTTGAACTAGCGCGTCGGTATCTGAAGCCTGCGATTTTCGCTTTGACACCTGATGTCGATTTCAAAGGTAGTCTGACCGGCGATGAAATTCAAACCAGTCAAAACTCAAACCTCACTGGGCATTGGCCTGATGAGCTGCTTCAGCACCCTTACTGACTGGTTCAGTTTAGTGGAAACCCCTCGAGCTATTTATATCCAGAACTGCTATCAGTAATTAACCAAGCCAGTGTATCGATTGTAACCTATCAATTGATACACTGGCTTGCGAGGATGGGTTAACATGTTGTTTGTTATTCAGTCTTGTGCTATAATATTGTCTCAGGAAACTGGCTGCAGGTTACCATGATTAGAAAATAAATAATTTAGGGTAACCTGTTATCTGCACTTACAGTGCTTCAGGGTGAAATACATGGTACATAACTCAAAATGTTTTGGTAACATGAAGATTCTTCTAAAACTGAAATTGGGAAACTCCCAGGAGAACAGTATTTAACTTTCATCATTACACCACAGACCTGTTTTTTTTTTGATAATAGATGATATGTTTTTTTTTGATAATAGATGATATGTTTTTTTTTGATAATAGATGATATGTTTTTTTTGATAATAGATGATATGTTTTTTTTTGATAATAGATATGGTTTTTTTTGATAATAGATGATATGTTTTTTTTTGATAATAGATGATATGTTTTTTTTTTCTCTATTAAAAATTAGACTACATGTATGCACACTTTCATTGGAAAATCACTCTTATGACATGTAACAATTTAACTTAGTCGCCTGAAGATTTCAGAGTGTTGTGATGAACAAATCTTAAGTTATTGAGCAGAAAACCTCCATTTTCATGATTTTAGAAAGGTACATGTACCGTAGTTCTCTCTAACATATGCATGTTTATACAAGATCTGATAGAAACAATTTGTTTGCATTGGTTCAGAAAGGTCAATTTCAGTGAAAAATTTATTGGGCATGACAGTAATCAGTTGTCCTATTGCACTACACGCTCTTGACCTCTCAAGTTCCAGATTTCGGTATTGAGAGAGTCCTCATTCTTTGCCAATATCACTGTTCATGTCCATTTTCCAAGGGAGGGTCATAACTCTTCTGAAAAATAAATTAGAAGAGTGGAGAGAGAGAGTGATCACTCTCCTTGAAAATGAGAGACTGCATTATGCGCTAGTACAGTTCAGAATCCTACATTCATGACTCCTTTGATGTTTCAATCTCTATGGGTCGCTATATAGCTGAAATATTACTGAATGCGACGTTAAACCTCTCTGTATCATATTAGTACAATTGTACCGATAGAAATGTAGACCAATGATTGTCTGTCGGTGGCATACATAAATGAGGAATGTTTAGACAAATATTTTCATCATATTATATCTTTTTCGAAAGCTCGAAGTATTGTCTCTGAAATTACGTAGGCGATGATAAGTATATCTTCACTTCATTCATGTTTATGGCAGTGTTGATACCAACTTGGAACTGGTAAAAATGCGGGCATAGAGGGAGCTAATTCTCTCTCTGTCTCACTTCAATCTCTATAGTTCTGTTTGAATATGTTTCTACGACGATACTGACTTGACATGCTGCCTAATTTACATGATTGAGAGTGTAATGAAAATAATTGACATTGGATCATATTTTCCTCTTGAATGGGTGGGTGGAGATGGGGTGGATAGGGTCCTCAGGTATTAGGCTTACGGTCATCAAAGGGGTACAGACTTTTACTGCAAAAATGCAAACATGTTACATTTGAGACAAACATATAGTATCATAATGTGGTGTACGAATTGAAAACTTTTAAGTCGGTAGTCATTACATTCTCTGTGGTGGACCGTGGCTGAGTTGCTGGGCACATGTCAGTCAGTTCAGGGTACCAGTAATCACAAAGCCTAGGGTCCATATTTTCAGATATTCAAAAGATATATTTTATGTAATTTTGTGTCTTAAAAAGCTTCCAAAAAATTACCTGATACCGATTGGTCAAAAGGCCCGGTGGCCATCTTGGATAGATAAGAAAAGCTTATAACAGAACCAATGAGCCAATTGATGAGATGGGTCAAAGTTGAAGTAGTTTTGTGGCCGTCATCAACCAATGGTGAAAATGGCTGTATGAATATAAAGTAATTCAACATGGCGATTAAGAATGAACAGATCTCAAAATTACATAAAATATATTGGTTTGGGGGGGGGGGGGGTATATTGGGGAAGTATATTCATGTTCATGTATATTGCAGTGCTTACGGCCTGGGAACAGACATGTTAGAGATCGACTGTCATATAACCAAGGATGGTCAGGTGGTGGTGTCACATGACAATAATCTTCGGAGAACCACGGGACAGGATATTCAAATCTCAGACTTGGATTACCAGGTGAAATAGGATGTTAAAATTAACTGTGGTACTTGTGTAAAGTGTATGTCCTACTCAGATACCATTTTTAACCTCTGAGTCATGATTGTAAACTGCTAGGTTGTTCGAACAAAAGTTTTTAAATTAAGCAAACTGAGACAGTTAGAACTCAAGAACCGTGCCTTTTTTTCTCCTGAATTTCAAGTTTCACGTACCCTTATTAAGATGAAATGCACAATCATGCCAAATTTTAAAAAAATCCTCTGGAAAAGTGCCCAAGTGTTTGGAACCTTTGCTTATACAACCTGTGAAAATTGCAACCGAGCAATACATGTACCATGAATACTGGCAAAAAAGTTTGACGTGTTGATTATCTGCACGTCCAACTCCAATACGCTGCCAGGGAATTTCAGAGTTTTCTCAGAGTTTCTGTCATTATTATTAGGCATGAGGAAATATAGTGAACCTATTTTCTCTCTTGCAGGATTTACCTTGCTTACAAAATGGTTTGAAGTTAGACTTTCAAAGAAGTAAGTACACTGTCCCATCATGTGATGCAATAATCAAGAGAAATGGTAAATAGAATGGCCATAACAGACCACCGTACAAATACCAATTATCAAATGCATTTTACTAAGTTGGAAAAAAAACTTCGCAAAAATAAAAGAAAAGTACTTCCTGGCAGTGTTTATATTTTTCATGGGTTAAGTTTCAGTTTAATAGAGTGTATTGTATCACACAAGTCCAGAACACTGAAAACTGGTATAACTTCAAAATTCTTCGTTTTGCATATTCTGGCAAATATCCGAGGCTATTTTGAAAATGGAATATCTCACAGGTATTGTTAATATTACACTTCACAGACCATGAGACTCCAGGCTGCACTGAGGACCGAAGGATACCATTACTGAGAGAGGTGTTTGAAGCTTTCCCTGATGTCGCCATTAATCTTGATGTCAAGATCGATAATGATGAACTCATACAGAAGGTTATTTTCATCGTCAGCTATTATTTAGGGTGGCGTACTATGTAATACAGCTACACAGGCAAACTTGTGCCATTCAGTACATTACCACTCAGTAACAATGTTCAGTTTCTAGTTAAGCTATTGCACAGCACAAAAAGTTGGTTGGTACCAAGTTGGTACCATGAAGTCCTGACTAAACAGTTCCATAGAGTAATATCAATCAGTTACCATGTGGCAGTAATGACACGTTCTTCTCGGTTACTTACCAAGAACTGATGTGGTAACCGATTAGTAGTGACCACAGTCATAAATTTGCAGTACTATACAGTTCTGGCTTGACGGCAACTGGTCAGTTACTGATTGGTAACCAATATATGTTATACCATAAATGAAATAAACAGATAGGTGACCATGTGGTACTGTTCAGTTACTGATTGATGACCAACTTGATAACTACAGTACCACAAAGATACCTTCTCACCAGTACCTTTTAGTCACCAAGAGGTGCTAGTAGGAAAGTAGGTAATCTAAAATCATGCCAATATAAACTCATTATATCTTTCTTTAAATGATTTTGGAGGGTGGTCAAATTTATTAGCGCAACTGATTGAACTGGACAAACTTTGGGGTGAGTGATTATAGGGAGATTCAATTGTTAATGGATGTACCATAATTTCAACATTGACCAGGCCCAATTTAGTGCATGTTATAGGACTATGAACCCGTTTTTTTCTTTCATCTCTTCAATAGACATTCACTCTCTGTGTTCTAATGAAATCGTTCAACTTCTCTGTGTCTAGCAGAATTGAATTACTGATACTTTTAGATCATCCATTATAAAATGGCTAATTGATGTCAATGTTTCTACCTAGGTTTGCGAATTGATAGCTGAGTTTGAACGAGAAGATTTAACTGCCTGGGGGAACAAGGCTCTAACTATAGAAAACAAACTATATAAACAGGTAAGATCATCAGTGTGCACAGGTGTTACCTCAATGTTACTCAATTTACTCAAACTGATTTACACATGTATATTACTCATACGACAGGAGGACGGTGACACCGAAAATATTAGCGAAAGGCATTTTGCCCATCAATATTTTGACATATATTTATTGATGTCATCATCCGGAATGGTTGATTACAGCAGGTTCCATGGGTAAGTTGGGAAACTACCATTCTCCCCCATAACATGAGTAAATATATATTGAAATACTGATCTACAACATGCTTTTTGCATAAAATATATTTTTGAACTCATTTTCCTCTTGTATTATGTATGCCAAGTTAATCAATGTATCCCAGTGCTTTTACTTATACTAGACAGTGGTTTCATTAAGGATTGGAGTAGAAGTTGAAATTGCCAAAGTAGGAGTTTCCCCCTTCTTCGAAACTGAGATCGCAACGCGATCGAACTGAGGGAGCATAGCGACCGAAAGGGGGGGAGTGTGATGGGGGGCCACCCCCCCTCGCGGCAGTTTTTTTTTTGAAAATGAACAATGGAATGGTGCTCTCAGAGAGCTTTTCAGCAGAAATTGTGAACTGCCACCTTCACTCTCCAGTGTACCAGTAACTGCAATAACATCTAATTTTAAAACAGTTCTTCAAAGAAAGTCTTTTCACATAGGAAGGAATGGTTTTGGGGGCTCTTTGACTGATCTTGGCAATTTCGAACCCTGCTTGTTTTGTTTTTTTTTTATAAATATGCAGCCCACTTTTTACTTATTTACAATTTTTTCTCAAATAAGAAAAATAAACATTTCTGCATATTTATAAAAAAAAAATAAGTGATGTTTGATATTGCTAACAACAACCAGAGAGTTCTCAAGGCTGTTCCTTTTTATGTGAAAAGACTTATTTGTCAGGTGCTTAAATTTCTTCATCTAATGAGAACAAAACCACACTGAAACTGATTTCTCATTCAAGAAAATTTCACCCATTCAAGCAAAAATCCCAAGAAATTATGTGCGGTTGATACTTTGTGCACAAAATGCATTTATTGCGTCGGTGGCGACAAAATACGCAGGAAAACCAGACAAAACAATGAGTTTTGGTCAGTTGGCAATATTAGCCAGTGTATGATCCACACAAATCCTTTCACATTTACATGACGAACACGTGTCGTCGTTGTTGTTAAATTTCGCGCAAATTGGCACTTATTCAATGCTTCTCTGTAGACAGAATATAACAGAAAATGATTTGAAAGTAGCCTTGAAAAAGTTTATTCATGCCAGACGAATCTGTGAATTGATAATTACCTGTTATTTTTCGGGATTACCTCAAAAAAACTCCAAACTAGCTTGACGTTTCATTTTGAATGGCGCACGAAGTACAAACCTGGCGCACGAAGTACAAGCTCAGTGATTGGCCGAATGACCGAAGACGTCATTCTTTGGCGCAGTACCAACCAATCGTTATCGCGTTTCATTCATATTCGTCTATTTCGGTAACAACAACAACATGTGAACCACGTGGATGGCGGAGAACAGCTGAAAAATCTGGTGTACAATTTTCATTCGGCAGAACGAATGATGACAATTTCATCGGACAAGGCGGTACTCGGACAGCCCAAGAAGTGTGCCGTTAGATTAGGGACCTGGTGGCCACTGGATTTGAGATTGACACACACTAAAAAATGACTGACAATATTGGAGTAGGTGTCGCAAATTTGCGAGATGCCGTCGCCTGCGACGGGCGACGGCTTCTATTGAAACCACTGCTAGAGAGTTACATATTTTCTTGCTCTGGTAACTCTTGGAAGATTCAATATTTATTTGATATGTTATCTTATTGTAGAACCCCAAGATTCCACTGATATTCTCAGTCCGTGCTGTCCTCAGTTTGGTAGTTCTCTTCTACACAGGGCTGTTACCATTCGTGCCACTACGAACTTCATTCCTAGAGGTCATCATGCCAAGCATTCTCCTCAAGTAGGTCTATCACACATATCATGAACACCATCCTCCTGAGTACATCGATCACATCATGAACACCATCCTCAAGTACATTTTATTTTAGAAGTAGGTGTGCATCCTCAAGTAGATCCACAACACATATCAACACCATCCTTCTGAAGTACATCTATCACACATATCAACACCATCCTCATGGAGTATCATTATTACAAATGTCAACACCATCCTCCTCAAGTAGATCTACAACACATATCAACACCACCCTTCTGAAGTACATCTATCACACAAATCAACACCATCCTCATGGAGTATCATTACAAATGTCAACACCATCCTCATGGAGTATCATTACAAATGTCAACACCATCCTTCTCAAGTAGATCTACTACACATATCAACACCATCCTCATGGAGTATCATTACAAATGTCAACACCATCCTCATGGAGTATCATTACAAATGTCAACACCATCCTTCTCAAGTAGATCTACTACACATATCAACACCATCCTTCTGAAGTACATCTATCACACATATAAACACCATCCTCATTTAGTGTCATTATTACAAATGTCAACAACATCCTCCTAGAGTAGGTCTATCACACATGTCGACATCATCCTTGTCTAGTATGTCTATCACTCATGTGAAAACCATCCTCATCAGGTAGGTCTATCACACATGTCAGCACCATCCTCCTCAAGTAGGTCTATCACATCTATCATCAACACCATCCTTCTGGAGTACATCTGTCACACATGTCAACACATCCACAAGTAGGTCTATCACATCTATCATGAACACCGTCCTTCTCTAGTCGGTCTATCCCACATACCATCAACACCACCCTTGTCAAGTTGTCAAGTAGGTCTATCCCACATACCATCAACACCACCCTTGTCAAGTTGTCAAGTAGGTCTATCACACATGTCATCAACACCATCCTTGTCAAGTTGTCAAGTAGGTCGATCCCACATACCATCAACACCATCCTTGTCAAGTTGTCAAGTAGGTCTATCCCACATACCATCAACACCACCCTTGTCAAGTTGTCAAGTAGGTCTATCACACATGTCATTAACATCATCCTCAAGTAGGTCTATCACATACCTCAACACCATCCTCGTGGAGTACATCTATTACACATCATGAACACCAACTTTCTCGAGTAAGTCATCACATCTCCTCAACATCATCCTCATGGAGTACATCTATTACACATCATGAACACCAACCTTCTCGAGTAAGTCATCACATATCATCAACACCATCCTCCTGGAGTACATCTATTACACATCATGAACACCAACCTTCTCGAGTAAGTCATCACATATCATCAACACCATCCTCCTGGAGTACATCTATTACACATCATGAACACCAACCTTCTCGAGTAAGTCATCACATATCATCAACACCATCCTCCTGGAGTACATCTATGACTGAAGAGTCATCATGAACACCTTCCATCTCGAGTGAGTCATCACATATCACACCATTCTCCTGGAGTACATCTATGACACATCATGAACACCTTCCTTCTCGAGTAAGTCATCAAGTATCATCAACATCATCCTCCTGGAGTACATCTATTACACATCATGAACACCTTCCTTCTCGAGTAAGTCATCAAGTATCATCAACATTATCATCCTGGAGTACATCTATTACACATCATGAACACCTTCCTTCTCGAGTAAGTCATCACATATTATCAACACCATCCTCCTGGAGTACATCTATTACACATCATGAACACCTTCCTTCTCGAGTAAGTCATCACATATCATCAACACCATCCTCCTGGAGTACATCTATTACACATCATGAACACCTTCCTTCTCGAGTAAGTCATCACATATCATCAACACCATCCTCCTGGAGTACATCTATTACACATCATGAACACCTTCCTTCTCGAGTAAGTCATCACATATCATCAACACCATCCTCCTGGAGTACATCTACTACACATCATGAACACCTTCCTTCTCGAGTAAGTCATCACATATCATCAACACCATCCTCCTGGAGTACATCTACTAGACATCATAAACACCTTCCTTCTCTAGTAAGTCCTCACATATCATCAACACCATCCTCCTGGAGTACATCTATGACACATCTTGAACACCTTCCTTGTCGAGTAAGTCATCACATATCATCAACACCATCCTCCTGGAGTACATCTATGACACATCTTGAAGACCTTCCTTCTCGAGTAAGTCATCCCATATCATCAACACCATCCTCCTGGAGTACCTCTATTCCACATCGTGAACACCTTCCTTCTCGAGTAAGTCATCACATATTATCAACACCATCCTCCTTGAGTACATCTATTGCACATCATGAACATCTTCTTTCTCGAGTAAGTCCTCGCATATCATCAACACCATCCTCCTGGAGTACATCTGCTACACATCATGAACACCTTCCTTCTTGAGTAAGTCATCACATATCATCAACACCATCCTCCTGGAGTACATCTATTACACATCATGAACACCAACCTTTTCGAGTAAGTCATCACATATCAACACCATCCCCTAGAGTACATCTATTACACATGAACACCAACCTTCTCGAGTAAGTCATCACATATCATCAACACCATCCTCCTGGAGTACATCTACTACACACTGATCATGAACACCTTCCTTCTTGAGTAAGTCATCACATATCATCAACACCATCCTCCTGGAGTACATCTATTACACATCATGAAAACCAGCCTTCTCGAGTAAGTCCTCACATATCATCAACATCATCCTCCTGGAGTACATCTATTACACATCATGAACACCAACCTTCTCGAGTAAGCCCACACATATCATCAACACCATCCTCCTGGAGTGCATCTATGACACATCATGAACACCAGCCTTCTCGAGTAAGTCATCACATATCAACACCATCCTCCTGGAATACATCTATTACATACACATCATGAACACCTTCCTTCTCGAGTAAGTCCTCGCATATCTTCAACACCATTCTCTTGGAGTACGTCTATTACACATCATGAACACCAACCTTCTCGAGTAAGTCCTCACATATCATCAACACCATCCTCCTGGAGTACATCTATTACACATCATGAACACCAACCTTCTCGAGTAAGTCCTCAAATATCATCAAGATCATCCTCCTGGAGTACATCTATGACTGAAGAGTCATCATGAACACCTTCCATCTCGAGTAAGTCATCACATATCACACCATTCTCCTGGAGTACATCTATGACACATCATGAACACCTTCCTTCTCGAGTAAGTCATCAAGTATCATCAACATCATCCTCCTGGAGTACATCTATTACACATCATGAACACCTTCCTTCTCGAGTAAGTCATCACATATCATCAACACCATCCTCCTGGAGTACATCTATTACACATCATGAACACCTTCCTTCTCGAGTAAGTCATCACATATCATCAACACCATCCTCCTGGAGTACATCTATGACACATCATGAACACCTTCCTTCTCGAGTAAGTCATCAAGTATCATCAACATCATCCTCCTGGAGTACATCTATTACACATCATGAACACCTTCCTTCTCGAGTAAGTCATCACATATTATCAACACCATCCTCCTGGAGTACATCTATTACACATCATGAACACCTTCCTTCTCGAGTAAGTCATCACATATCATCAACACCATCCTCCTGGAGTACATCTACTACACATCATGAACACCTTCCTTCTTGCGTAAGTCATCACATATCATCAACACCATCCTCCTGGAGTACATCTATTACACATCGTGAACACCTTCCTTCTCGAGTAAGTCATCACATATCATCAACACCATCCTCCTGGAGTACATCTACTAGACATCATAAACACCTTCCTTCTCTAGTAAGTCCTCACATATCATCAACACCATCCTCCTGGAGTACATCTATGACACATCTTGAACACCTTCCTTGTCGAGTAAGTCATCACATATCATCAACACCATCCTCCTGGAGTACATCTATGACACATCTTGAAGACCTTCCTTCTCGAGTAAGTCATCCCATATCATCAACACCATCCTCCTGGAGTACCTCTATTCCACATCGTGAACACCTTCCTTCTCGAGTAAGTCATCACATATTATCAACACCATCCTCCTTGAGTACATCTATTGCACATCATGAACATCTTCTTTCTCGAGTAAGTCCTCGCATATCATCAACACCATCCTCCTGGAGTATATCTGCTACACATCATGAACACCTTCCTTCTTGAGTAAGTCATCACATATCATCAACACCATCCTCCTGGAGTACATCTATTACACATCATGAAAACCAGCCTTCTCGAGTAAGTCCTCACATATCATCAACATCATCCTCCTGGAGTACATCTATTACACATCATGAACACCAACCTTCTCGAGTAAGCCCACACATATCATCAACACCATCCTCCTGGAGTGCATCTATGACACATCATGAACACCAGCCTTCTCGAGTAAGTCATCACATATCAACACCATCCTCCTGGAATACATCTATTACATACACATCATGAACACCTTCCTTCTCGAGTAAGTTCTCACATATCTTCAACACCATCCTCTTGGAGTACGTCTATTACACATCATGGACACCAACCTTCTCGAGTAAGTTCTCACATATCATCAACGCCATCCTCCTGGACTACATCTATAATACATCATGAACACCTTCCTTCTCTAGTAAGTCATCACATATCATCAACACCGTCCTCCTGGAGTACATCCGTCGCATATTTTGAACACCATCCTCCTCAAGTAGGTATATCACACATATCATGAACACCATCCTCCTCTGGTAGGTCTATCACTCATATTATGAACACCATCCCCAAGTAGGTCTATAACACATATCACAAACACCATTCTCAAGTAGGTCTATCATAAACACTACCGTCAAGTAGGTCTATCACACATATCATGAACACCATCCTCCTCCAGCAGGTGTATCACTCATATCATGAACACCATCCTCCTCTGGTAGGTCTGTCACACATATCAGGTACACCATCCTCCTCGAGTAGGTCTACCATTCATATCATGAACACCATCCTCCTAAAGTAGGTGTATCACTCATATTAGATCTGCTCTGTTACAAGTAGGTTCCCCTGCCTCTCCCCCTCCCCTCCCTTCCCTTCCCCGTCGTGATATAGCTGAAAAAATGTTGAAAGCGACGTTAAGCCCTATTCACTCACTCACTCACTCATATTATGAACACCATCCTCCTCAATTAGGTCTATCACACATATCACAAACACCATCCTCAAGTAGGTCTGTACACATATGAACACCACCCTCAAGTAGGTCTATCACACATATCACAAACACCACCCTCAAGTAGGTGTATCACACACATCATGAACACCATCCTCAAGTAGGTCTATCACACATATCATGAACACCATCCTCAAGTAGGTCTCTCACACATATCAGGATCACCATCCTCAAGTAGGTCTATCACACATATCACAAACACCACCCTCAAGTAGGTGTATCACACATATCATGAACACCATCCTCAAGTAGGTCTCTCACACATATCACAAACACCACCCTCAAGTAGGTGTATCACACATATCATGAACACCATCCTCAAGTAGGTCTATCACACATATCACACACCACCCTCGAGTAGGTGTATCACACATATCATGAACACCACCCTCAAGTAGGTCTATCACACATATCATGGACACCATCCTCAAGTAGGTATATCACTCGTATCATGGACACCATCCTCAAGTAGGTCTATCACACATATCATGGACACCATCTTCAAGTAGGTCTATCACACATATCATGGACACCATCCTCAAGTAGGTCTATCACACATATCACAAACACCACCCTCAAGTAGGCATATCACACATATCATGGACACCATCCTCAAGTAGGTCTATCACACATATCATGGACACCATCCTCAACTAGGTCTATCACACATATCACAAACACCACCCTCAAGTAGGTATATCACACATATCATGGACACCATCCTCAAGTAGGTCTATCACACATATCATGGACACCATCCTCAAGTAGGTCTATCACACATATCACAAACACCACCCTCAAGTAGGTATATCACACATATCATGGACACCATCCTCAAGTAGGTCTATCACGCATATCATGGACACCATCCTCAAGTAGGTCTACCACACATATCATGGACACCATCCTCAAGTAGGTCTATCACACATATCATGGACACCATCCTCAAGTAGGTCTATCACACATATCATGGACACCATCCTCAAGTAGGTATATCACACATATCATGGACACCATCCTCAAGTAGGTCTATCACACATATCATGGACACCATCCTCAAGTAGGTCTATCACACATATCATGGACACCATCCTCAAGTAGGTCTATCACACATATCATGGACACCATCCTCAAGTAGGTCTATCACACATATCATGGACACCATCCTCAAGTAGGTCTATCACACATATCATGGACACCATCCTCAAGTAGGTCTATCACTCATATCATGGACACCATCCTCAAGTAGGTCTATCACACATATCATGGACACCATCCTCAAGTAGGTCTATCACACATATCATGGACACCATCCTCAAGTAGGTCTATCACACATATCATGGACACCATCCTCAAGTAGGTCTATCACACATATCATGGACACCATCCTCAAGTAGGTCTCTCACACATATCATGGACACCATCTTCAAGTAGGTCTATCACACATATTATGGACACCATCCTCAAGTAGGTCTATCACACATATCATGGACAACATCCTCAAGTAGGTCTATCACACATATCATGGACACCATCCTGAAGTAGGTCTATCACACATATCATGGACACCATCCTCAAGTAGGTATATCACACATATCATGGACACCATCCTCAAGTAGGTCTATCACACATATCATGGGGCCATCCTTAAAAATAAGTTTGTTGCGCGTAACCCGACCGTGTGTCCAAAAATCCGCCGACTGGAAACTTTTTTTCGCCGATTTTCATACAGGTCATCTTTTTATTTTATTTGGAACTATCAAAGTTATCTCCCCTATCTTCTCTCGTGGGTAAACGAATGTAAAACGTTCGCCAAGCAAGAGCAAGCCGCTCCAGGAAGTATTTCACTCTCCAGTAGTCGGCAATGTGAGCTTATATCACACGGTTTGAAGGCATATATTCCATGGCCCAGTCCGTAGGGAATGCAGTTTTCGGCGACCACGTGTATATGGCGGGAATTCCCCTCTTCTGTTTTGTGTTTGCGTTTGATGGAGAGACGAGAACACAACAACACAGCGAGAGGCAACAGCAACAAAGAATGGGGAAAATATTTCAAAACAGTTGGTTATTAAAACCTGTCATAAAGAGCTCTGTCGCGAATCGACGTGGAACGTGGAGTTTAGGACGGTCTGTCGCCACCTCGTGAGTCCGTACACCGACAGCTTCTGAGTCTGACGAGGAGACCAACGATGGTTGGATTTCTACTTTTCTCTGAGGAGATTTTTCAGTGCGACCAAATGCAGACAGTTGGTGTTAATTTTGCTAACTCTTCCACTGAAAATCACCGTGAGAAGAAACCAAAACTACTTTAATAAATTGTAATCAGCAACGATCGCCGCCAGGTCATAATTTCTCCGCTTGTTTGACAAGCGGTAGTCTCCTGCACAGGCTATTCCTAGCATGGGATTGTGTAATATTTGCCACGTGCGCGGGAGAGCTGACAAAAATGGCGAAAACTGCGGAAAATCTTCCTTGAAGCCGTGGACGAAGTTTTCTAGGAAAGGTACGGCCGTAGATGATTTTCACATCATCATCGCACTGAGTCTGTAGTCAGTATGATGTCAATACTCTTGGACAATATTGAAGGGACTCGTTTGATCATTCGCCATCCATTCTTCTCGTTGGGGAAACTGTCGTTAGGGGATAATGTCGGTACCCCTTTCCGTTCACAGTCACTTTACTATCGGCTGATGATTTTAGAGAACATTCACGGACAGTGCTCTTCCCGCATATACTATGCAATGATGATTGGTTGCCGAATTTTATATGCAGAACTGTGGCTCTGATATGATCTTTGAGAATAAAATCGAGTTCTCTTTCTTTATTTTAAATCATAAAATTTAAATCATTAATCTTCGTTTGAAAATAAATTATGCACTTATTTAATCAGAAATATAATATGATAGGTTGAACAACACAAAATCACTTCCCTTAGGAAATTCGGCATGGCGATTTTCATCTCTCGTATCAGCTCTCATCGGTTAATTTAGGTAACCTTTTTATAGCTCATGTTTTTACAAAAGACAAGGATTGGGATAGTGCAGGGAGCTCCAGCAGTCTTGACAAATTAGACCCGTCTGCTTAATGTTGACGTTCCGATGTCGGCATCCAATACGCTTGTCAGAATTCCACCTCGGACTAAATACCACGTAAAGCTCCCATCACAGGTTAGAAACTTAGTATTTGCCTGATTCTTGTCAGTAAATTAAATTACGATGTATTTCTATTCTGAATAAAGGGAGTACGTAAAACCATACCACACATTTGTGAAGGGGGCAGGTGGTAATGATGTTATGTGATTAATTTTGAGGCAATTCTCTCAACTCCAATGAACAAACTTCTGTCAGATTATAACACAGAGCATTTTTTTTTTTCATTTCACAATTTTAGCAAAAGTGTGTATGGTATATGTGAATTATTATTTTTGGATCAGCTACATGTAGTCACTATTCATTATAAAGAATGTGTTCAGGTGTGTCAAGTATTTTTCAAATGACCATGGTATCTCGACAAAATCACATTATTAAACTCTTTCACCCTCCCCGAAAGGAAAAGCTGACCTCAACCAAAAAAAAAAAAAAAATTTACCTACCTACCGACCCAACCTCCTGAGGTAGGGTCGGGTTACAGCCAACAAACATATTTTTAAGGATGGCCTGGACACCATCCTCAAGTAGGTCTATCACACATATCATGGACACCATCCTCAAGTAGGTCTATCACACATATCATGGACACCATCCTCAAGTAGGTCTATCACACATATCATGGACACCATCCTCAAGTAGGTCTATCACTCATATCATGGACACCATCCTCAAGTAGGTCTATCACACATATCATGGACACCATCCTCAAGTAGGTCTATCACACATATCATGGACACCATCCTCAAGTAGGTCTATCACACATATCATGGACACCATCCTCAAGTAGGTCTATCACACATATCATGGACACCATCCTCAAGTAGGTCTCTCACACATATCATGGACACCATCTTCAAGTAGGTCTATCACACATATTATGGACACCATCCTCAAGTAGGTCTATCACACATATCATGGACAACATCCTCAAGTAGGTCTATCACACATATCATGGACACCATCCTGAAGTAGGTCTATCACACATATCATGGACACCACCCTCAAGTAGGTCTCTCACACATATCATGGACACCATCCTCACGTAGGTCTATCACACATATCATGGACACCACGCTCAAGTAGGTCTATCACACATATCATGGACACCATCCTCAAGTAGGTCTATCACACATATCATGGACACCATCCTCAAGTAGGTCTCTCACACATATCATGGACACCATCCTCAAGTAGGTCTATCACACATATCATGGACACCATCCTCAAGTAGGTCTATCACACATATCATGGACACCATCCTCAAGTAGGTCTATCACACATATCATGGACACCATCCTCAAGTAGGTCTCTCACACATATCATGGACACCATCCTCAAGTAGGTCTATCACACATATCATGGACACCATCCTCAAGTAGGTCTATCACACATATCACAAACACCACCCTCAAGTAGGTATATCACACATATCATGGACACCATCCTCAAGTAGGTCTATCACACATATCATGGACACCATCCTCAAGTAGGTGTATCACACATATCATGGACACCATCCTCAAGTAGGTCTATCACACATATCACAAACACCACCCTCAAGTAGGTCTATCACACATATCATGGACACCATCCTCAAGTAGGTCTATCACACATATCATGGACACCATCCTCAAGTAGGTCTATCACACATATCATGGACACCATCCTCCAGTAGTAGGTCTATCACACATATCATGGACACCATCCTCAAGTAGGTCTCTCACACATATCATGGACACCATCCTCAAGTAGGTCTCTCACACATATCATGGACACCATCCTCAAGTAGGTCTATCACACATATCATGGACACCATCCTCAACTAGGTCTATCACACATATCACAAACACCACCCTCAAGTAGGTATATCACACATATCATGGACACCATCCTCAAGTAGGTCTATCACACATATCATGGACACCATCCTCAAGTAGGTCTATCACACATATCACAAACACCACCCTCAAGTAGGTATATCACACATATCATGGACACCATCCTCAAGTAGGTCTATCACGCATATCATGGACACCATCCTCAAGTAGGTCTACCACACATATCATGGACACCATCCTCAAGTAGGTCTATCACACATATCATGGACACCATCCTCAAGTAGGTCTATCACACATATCATGGACACCATCCTCAAGTAGGTCTATCACACATATCATGGACACCATCCTCAAGTAGGTCTATCACACATATCATGGACACCATCCTCAAGTAGGTCTATCACACATATCATGGACACCATCCTCAAGTAGGTCTATCACTCATATCATGGACACCATCCTCAAGTAGGTCTATCACACATATCATGGACACCATCCTCAAGTAGGTCTATCACACATATCATGGATACCATCCTCAAGTAGGTCTATCACACATATCATGGACACCATCCTCAAGTAGGTCTATCACACATATCATGGACACCATCCTCAAGTAGGTCTCTCATACATATCATGGACACCATCTTCAAGTAGGTCTATCACACATATTATGGACACCATCCTCAAGTAGGTCTATCACACATATCATGGACAACATCCTCAAGTAGGTCTATCACACATATCATGGACACCATCCTGAAGTAGGTCTATCACACATATCATGGACACCATCCTCAAGTAGGTCTATCACACATATCATGGACACCATCTTCAAGTAGGTCTATCACACATATTATGGACACCATCCTCAAGTAGGTCTATCACACATATCATGGACACCATCCTCAAGTAGGTCTATCACACATATCATGGACACCATCCTCAAGTAGGTCTATCACACATATCATGGACACCATCCTCAAGTAGGTCTCTCACACATATCATGGACACCATCCTCACGTAGGTCTATCACACATATCATGGACACCACGCTCAAGTAGGTCTATCACACATATCATGGACACCATCCTCAAGTAGGTCTATCACACATATCATGGACACCATCCTCAAGTAGGTCTCTCACACATATCATGGACACCATCCTCAAGTAGGTCTATCACACATATCATGGACACCATCCTCAAGTAGGTCTATCACACATATCATGGACACCATCCTCAAGTAGGTCTATCACACATATCATGGACACCATCTTCAAGTAGGTCTCTCACACATATCATGGACACCATCCTCAAGTAGGTCTATCACACATATCATGGACACCATCCTCAAGTAGGTCTATCACACATATCACAAACACCACCCTCAAGTAGGTATATCACACATATCATGGACACCATCCTCAAGTAGGTCTATCACACATATCATGGACACCATCCTCAAGTAGGTGTATCACACATATCATGGACACCATCCTCAAGTAGGTCTATCACACATATCACAAACACCACCCTCAAGTAGGTCTATCACACATATCATGGACACCATCCTCAAGTAGGTCTATCACACATATCATGGACACCATCCTCAAGTAGGTCTATCACACATATCATGGACACCATCCTCCAGTAGGTCTATCACACATATCATGGACACCATCCTCAAGTAGGTCTATCACACATATCATGGACACCATCCTCAAGTAGGTCTCTCACACATATCATGGACACCATCCTCAAGTAGGTCTCTCACACATATCATGGACACCATCCTCAAGTAGGTCTATCACACATATCATGGACACCATCCTCAAGTAGGTCTATCACACATATCATGGACACCATCCTCAAGTAGGTCTATCACACATATCCACCATCCTCAAGTAGGTATATCACACATATCATGGACACCATCCTCAAGTAGGTCTATCACACATATCATGGACACCATCCTCAAGTAGGTCTATCACACATATCACAAACACCACCCTCAAGTAGGTATATCACACATATCATGGACACATCCTCAAGTAGGTCTCTCACACATATCACAAACACCACCCTCAAGTAGGTGTATCACACATATCATGAACACCATCCTCAAGTAGGTCTATCACACATATCACAAACACCACCCTCAAGTAGGTGTATCACACATATCATGAACACCACCCTCAAGTAGGTCTATCACACATATCATGGACACCATCCTCAAGTAGGTATATCACTCGTATCATGGACACCATCCTCAAGTAGGTCTATCACACATATCATGGACACCATCTTCAAGTAGGTCTATCACACATATCATGGACACCATCCTCAAGTAGGTCTATCACACATATCACAAACATCACCCTCAAGTAGGTATATCACACATATCATGGACACCATCCTCAAGTAGGTCTATCACACATATCATGGACACCATCCTCAACTAGGTCTATCACACATATCACAAACACCACCCTCAAGTAGGTATATCACACATATCATGGACACCATCCTCAAGTAGGTCTATCACACATATCATGGACACCATCCTCAAGTAGGTCTATCACACATATCACAAACACCACCCTCAAGTAGGTATATCACACATATCATGGACACCATCCTCAAGTAGGTCTATCACGCATATCATGGACACCATCCTCAAGTAGGTCTACCACACATATCATGGACACCATCCTCAAGTAGGTCTATCACACATATCATGGACACCATCCTCAAGTAGGTCTATCACACATATCATGGACACCATCCTCAAGTAGGTATATCACACATATCATGGACACCATCCTCAAGTAGGTCTATCACACATATCATGGACACCATCCTCAAGTAGGTCTATCACACATATCATGGACACCATCCTCAAGTAGGTCTATCACACATATCATGGACACCATCCTCAAGTAGGTCTATCACACATATCATGGACACCATCCTCAAGTAGGTCTATCACTATCATGGACACCATCCTCAAGTAGGACACATATCATGGACACCATCCTCAAGTAGGTCTATCACACATATCATGGACACCATCCTCAAGTAGGTCTATCACTCATATCATGGACACCATCCTCAAGTAGGTCTATCACACATATCATGGACACCATCCTCAAGTAGGTCTATCACACATATCATGGACACCATCCTCAAGTAGGTCTATCACACATATCATGGACACCATCCTCAAGTAGGTCTCTCATACATATCATGGACACCATCTTCAAGTAGGTCTATCACACATATTATGGACACCATCCTCAAGTAGGTCTATCACACATATCATGGACAACATCCTCAAGTAGGTCTATCACACATATCATGGACACCATCCTGAAGTAGGTCTATCACACATATCATGGACACCATCCTCAAGTAGGTATATCACACATATCATGGACACCATCCTCAAGTAGGTCTATCACACATATCATGGACACCATCCTCAAGTAGGTCTATCACACATATCATGGACACCATCCTCAAGTAGGTCTATCACACATATCATGGACACCATCCTCAAGTAGGTCTATCACACATATCATGGACACCATCCTCAAGTAGGTCTATCACATGGACACCATCCTCAAGTAGGTCTATCACACATATCATGGACACCATCCTCAAGTAGGTCTCTCACACATATCATGGACACCATCTTCAAGTAGGTCTATCACACATATTATGGACACCATCCTCAAGTAGGTCTATCACACATATCATGGACAACATCCTCAAGTAGGTCTATCACACATATCATGGACACCATCCTGAAGTAGGTCTATCACACATATCATGGACACCACCCTCAAGTAGGTCTCTCACACATATCATGGACACCATCCTCACGTAGGTCTATCACACATATCATGGACACCACGCTCAAGTAGGTCTATCACACATATCATGGACACCATCCTCAAGTAGGTCTATCACACATATCATGGACACCATCCTCAAGTAGGTCTCTCACACATATCATGGACACCATCCTCAAGTAGGTCTATCACACATATCATGGACACCATCCTCAAGTAGGTCTATCACACATATCATGGACACCATCCTCAAGTAGGTCTATCACACATATCATGGACACCATCCTCAAGTAGGTCTCTCACACATATCATGGACACCATCCTCAAGTAGGTCTATCACACATATCATGGACACCATCCTCAAGTAGGTCTATCACACATATCACAAACACCACCCTCAAGTAGGTATATCACACATATCATGGACACCATCCTCAAGTAGGTCTATCACACATATCATGGACACCATCCTCAAGTAGGTGTATCACACATATCATGGACACCATCCTCAAGTAGGTCTATCACACATATCACAAACACCACCCTCAAGTAGGTCTATCACACATATCATGGACACCATCCTCAAGTAGGTCTATCACACATATCATGGACACCATCCTCAAGTAGGTCTATCACACATATCATGGACACCATCCTCCAGTAGGTCTATCACACATATCATGGACACCATCCTCAAGTAGGTCTATCACACATATCATGGACACCATCCTCAAGTAGGTCTCTCACACATATCATGGACACCATCCTCAAGTAGGTCTCTCACACATATCATGGACACCATCCTCAAGTAGGTCTATCACACATATCATGGACACCATCCTCAAGTAGGTCTATCACACATATCACACCAAAGTAGGTCTATCACTCATATCATGGACACCATCCTCAAGTAGGTCTATCACACATATCATGGACACCATCCTCAAGTAGGTCTATCACACATATCATGGACACCATCCTCAAGTAGGTCTATCACACATATCACAAACACCACCCTCAAGTAGGTATATCACACATATCATGGACACCATCCTCAAGTAGGTCTATCACACATATCATGGACACCATCCTCAAGTAGGTCTACCACACATATCATGGACACCATCCTCAAGTAGGTCTATCACACATATCATGGACACCATCCTCAAGTAGGTCTATCACACATATCATGGACACCATCCTCAAGTAGGTCTATCACACATATCATGGACACCATCCTCAAGTAGGTATATCACTCATATCATGGACACCATCCTCAAGTAGGTCTATCACACATATCATGGACACCATCCTCAAGTAGGTCTATCACACATATCATGGACACCATCCTCAAGTAGGTCTATCACACATATCATGGACACCATCCTCAAGTAGGTCTATCACACATATCATGGACACCATCCTCAAGTAGGTCTCTCACACATATCATGGACACCATCTTCAAGTAGGTCTATCACACATATTATGGACACCATCCTCAAGTCGGTCTATCACACATATCATGGACAACATCCTCAAGTAGGTCTATCACACATATCATGGACACCATCCTGAAGTAGGTCTATCACACATATCATGGACACCATCCTCAAGTAGGTATATCACACATATCATGGACACCATCCTCAAGTAGGTCTATCACACATATCATGGACACCATCCTCAAGTAGGTCATCACACATATCATGGACACCATCCTCAAGTAGGTCTATCACACATATCATGGACACCATCCTCAAGTAGGTCTATCACACATATCATGGACACCATCCTCAAGTAGGTCTATCACACATATCATACCATCCTCAAGTAGGTCTATCACACATATCATGGACAACATCCTCAAGTAGGTCTCTCACACATATCATGGACACCATCTTCAAGTAGGTCTATCACACATATTATGGACACCATCCTCAAGTAGGTCTATCACACATATCATGGACACCATCCTCAAGTAGGTCTATCACACATATCATGGACACCATCCTCAAGTAGGTCTATCACACATATCATGGACACCATCCTCAAGTAGGTCTCTCACACATATCATGACACCATCTTCAAGTAGGTCTATCACACATATTATGGACACCATCCTCAAGTAGGTCTATCACACATATCATGGACACCATCCTCAAGTAGGTCTATCACACATATCATGGACACCATCCTCAAGTAGGTCTATCACACATATCATGGACACCATCCTCAAGTAGGTCTATCACACATATCATGGACACCATCCTCAAGTAGGTCTATCACACATATCACAAACACCACCCTCAAGTAGGTATATCACACATATCATGGACACCATCCTCAAGTAGGTCTATCACACATATCATGGACACCATCCTCAAGTAGGTCTATCACACATATCATGGACACCATCCTCAAGTAGGTCTATCACACATATCATGGACACCATCCTCAAGTAGGTCTATCACTCATATCATGGACACCATCCTCAAGTAGGTCTATCACACATATCATGGACACCATCCTCAAGTAGGTCTATCACACATATCATGGATACCATCCTCAAGTAGGTCTATCACACATATCATGGACACCATCCTCAAGTAGGTCTATCACACATATCATGGACACCATCCTCAAGTAGGTCTCTCATACATATCATGGACACCATCTTCAAGTAGGTCTATCACACATATTATGGACACCATCCTCAAGTAGGTCTATCACACATATCATGGACAACATCCTCAAGTAGGTCTATCACACATATCATGGACACCATCCTGAAGTAGGTCTATCACACATATCATGGACACCACCCTCAAGTAGGTCTCTCACACATATCATGGACACCATCCTCACGTAGGTCTATCACACATATCATGGACACCACGCTCAAGTAGGTCTATCACACATATCATGGACACCATCCTCAAGTAGGTCTATCACACATATCATGGACACCATCCTCAAGTAGGTCTCTCACACATATCATGGACACCATCCTCAAGTAGGTCTCTCACACATATCATGGACACCATCCTCAAGTAGGTCTCTCACACATATCGGGATCACCATCCTCAAGTAGGTCTATCACACATATCACACACACCATCCCCAAGTAGGTCTATCACTCATACCATGAACACCATCCTCCTCAAGTAGGCCTATCACATATAACACAAACACCATCATCCACAAGTAGATCGTAACTGTTCCATCATTTCTTTTGCCGATGCATTCTTCATCTCCTCATGTGAATGAATGTTTTCATAAACATAATAAGAAATATTGTTTTATTCTCATTCAGCTCAGAGAAGTTTCCAATGGCACAATCCAGAAAACTACGATTTTTTCTCAGAATTGCAGACACGTAAGTCTTGAATTAATTATGATATCATTATTCACTTGTTATTAGAAAAGAGTTTATATTTTTATTGTGCTGCTGTTATGTTATGATGTGGTGATTTTGGATATTTCTGAGGGATATTGTTGAATTTTTTTCAACACAAAAACTGGACTGGTCGTGTGTGAAGAGTCCGGGCTTTAAATTTCATGTTTAATGTCATGCCAAAATTAGAGATGCACCCAAAATAGAGCAAAAAATATATTTTTTTTGTTAGCATTGAAAAACATAGTTGAGACATGATTAGGGAAATTTTTCATCAATTAGGCATCACATTTGAGTCAAAATTTACCAAATTTGCCTGTATTTTGAGATTTTAAATATTTTCCATAATTTGCATTTGGATCCCACCCTTAACACCTTCTTGCCACAATCAATAGAGTGTGCCAAAATTATGGAGATTGAAAGCCCTGCAAAAGCAAGTCACGGTAGATGTATTAAGTAATTTGTGAAGTTGTCCCATCCTTCGTGGCCATGACAACTCGATGATCTCATGAGAAAGAGTGAGTTAGGGTTTAACATCGCGTTCAGCAGTTTTTCAGCCCAACATACATGACATAATTAATGATGATATGATCAACTGGACAACTGTGACTAGCCATGTACATCCATCATGTGGAGGAATTAATCTTCCCCTCGTCGCAACAAGCATGGTACAAAACACATGCTGCTGAGCCAGGATGTTTGTTAGGATTTGAAACTGTCCAAATATCACATTTTGCCAAATTTGAACAGTACCGCCCTGTTTCTCCTATCTCTCCCATATTAAATTTTCAAGTATTTGCCAGTCCAAATTTGAAATTGCCTTTCCAACGGACATGTGGTTGAGTCTCTTGCTATTCACACTGGCTAACAGGAGCTGACCTGACAACGATTACAGCTCCAAGGTTTACATGGAACTCTGAGGCCTAGACAGCCTTTGAGAAATGATTGTTGTTACTGTAATACTTGAGCGTGATAGTAGAATTTTTAAGGCAGTCTAATGTAGTAGTTATCTTTGTTCACATGGGTTTATTGTTTATCTTTCTGGTTTTCTTGTTATTCTGCAGACTGCTGATGAGACCATCACTGTTCACTCATCTAGAAAAGAGAGGGATTCAGGTGAGAATTTGAAAGTCTACTCATACATGCTCTGAAATAAACACCGTCATAAGCCTTTGATGCAATGGGATTAACAGGAGAGCACCCTCGCTTTCCCTCCCCTTCACTCTCACTACCAGGCCCTTCCCTCTCTTCACCCTCACCACCAGACCCTTGACTCCCCTTCACTCTCACTACCAGGACCTCTCCCTTTCACTTCACACTCACTACCAGACCCTTCCCTCTCTTCACCCTCACCACCAGACCCTTCACTCTCACTACCAGGGCCTCCCCCTTTCACTTCACACTCACTACCAGGCCCTTCCCTCTCTTCACGCTCACCACCAGACCCTTCCCTCCACTTCACCCTCACTACCAGGGTCTACCCTCTCCTTTCACATTCACAACCAGGCCCTTCCCTCTCTTCACCCTCACCACCAGACCCTTCACTCCCCTTCACCATCACTACCAGGGTCTACCCTCTCCTTTCACAATCACAACTAGGCCCTTCCCTCTCTTCACCCTCACCACCAGACCCTTCACTCTCACTACCAGGGTCTACCCTCTCCTTTCACACTCACAACCAGGCCCTTCACTCTCACTACTAGGGCCTCCCCCTTTCGCGTCACACTCACTACCAGGCCCTTCCCTCTCTTCACCCTCACCATCAGACCCTTCCCTCCCCTTCACTCTCACTACCAGGACCTCCCCCTTTCACTTCACACTCACTACCAGGCCCTTCCCTCTCTTCACCCTCACCATCAGACCCTTCCCTCCACTTCACTCTCACTACCAGGGCCTCCCCCTTACCAGGGCCTCCCCCTTTCATGTCACACTCACTACTAGGCCCTTCCCTCTCTTCACCCTCACCACCAGACCCTTCACTCTCACTACCAGGGCCTCCCCCTTTCATTTCACTCTTACTACCAGGTCCTTCCCTCCCCTTCACTCTCACTACAAGGCCCTTTCCTCCTCTCAGGGGTCACATGGGCTGGGTGCTGATGTTCAAAGTTTTGTTCCAAACTTTGCACTGTCAGTGCGCATCAATCGGCATCTCAACCAATGAGAAGCAAGGGTGTCACAATGGCACTCCATATTTGGTAGTTTAAAGGTGAAATGCAAAGATTTTTAGAGTATCCTTTCTACATTTTATATAGGTGGAATAATGATAGAAATACCAGTCTATCTACTTCACTTGGTGTAATTTGAATTATCTTGTCTGCTAGAATCTTTTTAAAAGTTGGTACTTCTAGCACGGCCTAATTTATTATCTTGTCTGCCAGAATCTTTTTAAAAGTTGGTACTCCTAGCACGGCCTAATTTGGATTTGCAAAACGTCATCGCTTATTTTTCCTTGATTGTGATGTCACATCAGACCAGCCGCCCGAAAACTGAAAGTTATAAGTATTAAGGCCCGGCCAGGTGGTCTGATGTGATGTCACAAACCAGCGTTGAACAAGGGCAGATAAGCGATGCGGATTTCATTTCTGAAAATGACCGGAGGCCCCTTTTCTTGGGTAATAATCTTGAATATGGTTGATTGTAGCCAGTTATATCTGAACTGTGTCCGGTATAGCTACCAAATTTTGAAAAATCAATTATCTACTTGTATTCTAGAAGCATACAAAAGATTATACGTCTGGGCCCTTATTTTACAGAGTTATGCCTTTTCACGGGTCCTGTATTGTAGTCAGGAAAAACTTGAGCACATTTGGTACCGTTGCCAGGGTGTCTGGTTGTTTATTTAACTGCTTTAGGCTTTGAGAGGAAGAGCAGAAGAAAAGAGTCCTCAAGTTATTCAGCTACTGCAGATAGTTTGGTCAACTATTTTTGCTAGATTTTGTTTCACCTGGTCTATATTGGTGAAGTTAAATATTTTCTGCTATCCTTATATATGTTCATATGTCATTTTCACAGAGATTTCCTGCTTTAGAGCATGAATACAAAATGGATACTATTCAGAGGTTGACTTAGAGAGTTTTCCTGAAAGGATGAAATAAATCACTGGTTGATAAAAACTTTATTTAGAACACTTAAGAAATACAGAAGAAAATAGTTTAAGGCAGACTTATATGTTTGCCATGTTGGCAAGAAATTCTATTTTTCTAGGCTTCCATTCTTGCAGAAATTATATACACGGTATGTGACTTTTGAACTATCACACAAACATCCCCTCCACCAGACCCTCTATACCATTTAGAGCATAGTCACATGCATGACCTAGGTCAATGGCTTGGTTCACTTAGCTGATAGGGTTACTTGATAGGGTCAAACTCCAAACTTTAGATAGCATGCAGTGCTCTACATGTACAAGTCTGCATACAACCATTGTCAGAATTTGTAACCTTCCAAACTAGGGGTGTACCTAGTACCTTATTGAGAGAAATGTGTGAGACTACAAATTGTATGGCTCTTCGCCATGGGGACTGAACATCAAAGAGTTAGTGAAATTATTCCAACAGCCTATTTTACATTTAAATAGCCCCGTTTCAGTGCCTAAGGCTCTAGTTTGTTGTGTAATAATTTAGAATTTTGTGATATGCTTGAATGTAACTGTTATATCTGCAGAATTAATCATATGCTCTAAAAAGGACATTTCTGGATGAGTGAGTGAATATAGTCATGATATGTTGCCCATTCTCAGCATATTTCTCAATTGCTGGGGGGAAGCCGAGGGGTTTTGTGAGTCTCACCCTCATGTTACCCCTCTGCCAAGTTTGACCAAAGGGATTGGTCCATCCTTCCATCTGTCTTTTCATCTTGCTTAACACAATATCTGATATGATCACATCCAACAAGTGACCTCATGACCCTTGCTCTTTCATGTCCTTTTGAAAAACAAATGTGCAGCTGATATTAAATCTTTCTAAATTTCCAGACCAACATCTGGGTGTTGAATGACGAGGCAGAATTTGAGAGAGCATATAAACTGGGCGTGACGGGCGTGATGACAGATTTCCCCACAAAACTACAGCAGTTCTTAGAACAGCATCCAGAGTACAGACATCGGCAACACTGACTGAACTTTTCCCACCGACTCGATTAAACATGTTAATTTATTGTTATGGATTTGACATTCCACAGTATCATGCAATTTTTTACTCTGAATATCTTATTAGTTAATTTATATAATTAAGACAGTGAAACTGTTTTTGCTCTTATTCAAAACTTTCTATACATAGCTTCTGTTAAGTGATTCCAATTTTCGCTTATGGTCATGATACGGTTTATTTAATATACATGGTGATGTCACTTGTAATTATAGAAAGTTTTACACATGTTGTCAATTTAGAGTTTATAAATATATTTAATCATGTCCCAAACCTTCACGTTTATGCTGTCCTTTAGATAAATGTGAAAATATTGGAATTTAGACAACCGAGCAAGGTAAGGCTACCCTACGCATCAAACATCCTGTGGTAAATCCCCTAATTCCATCACCCTATTAAAATTCAATCACCCACAATTTTGCGGAGAAAATTAAACCACTCTCTCTACCCTATTTCTTCTAATTATTCAGACAGTAAAACTTAAATTCAGGCATCTGTGGAAAGAAATCCTGCTAACATTCTACAAATATCACTAGCTATATTTTCAGTTCTTGAGATAAATAACTTATCCATGTCCCAGTATTTAGGCTCAGTTGATATTAAGATGTGCTTTTTCTGCTTCAAAGTCTAAAAATGCTGTTCGAAAAAATTAGAAGAAATAGGGTAAGGTATAGGGTATTAAAACTTGAGGAACTCTCTAAAAATCATACACATAAAGAAATAACAGATTATTGGATGATTTGGACCATTTGTCAACTTCCTGTTCTAATAAATTTGATCCCTGATTTTATGGTGGAAAAAATTCCACTGCCTGTGATTTTATTAGTTGGATTACTGTACTTTATTATTTTGAAAAAAACATCCTAAATCAGACAGCAGGTCTGGTCTCCAAATAACTTTATCTTCATGAGGTGTACGAAATCATGGAAAAACGGGAAATCATGATCGACTCAGAATGTGATTTTGTCCACAACTACCTGATGGAATGGTGATTATGTTTAAAACTCCTGTTTGCTCCTTTAAATCGTTGATTGGATTGATATGTCGACATCATTTTGTCAACTTGTATATTATTTTGTAACCAAAGCTCGACTTGATGTCGAATTACATGTCGAATGTTCATATGTTTGTAACTAGTAGTTTCATTACACATAGATATCATTTTGCTTACAAGTAAGTCTTCCTTCTGTATTACAGTTCTGTGTAGCTATAATTGACAGTTCTATCTGATGGTGATGGGCAGTTCTAGCTAGCAGTTCTATCTAGCAGTGATAGTTCTATCTAGCATTGATGGACAGTTCTATCTAGCGGTGATGGACAGTTCTGTCTAGCAGTGATGGACAGTTCTGTCTGGCAGTGATAGACAGTTCGGCAGTGATGGAAAGTTCTATCTAGCGGTGGTGGACAGTTCTGTCTGGAAGTGATAGACCGTTCTACTTAGCGGTGATGGACAGTTCCATCTGGCAGTGACAGAAAGTTCTAGCTAGCGGTGATGAACAGTTCTATTTACCAGTGATGGACAGTTCTGTCTAGCGGTGAGACAGTTCCATCTAGCCCTGATGGACAGTTCTTTCTAGCGGTGATGAACAATTATAGCTAGCCCTGATGGACAGTTCTAGCTAGCGGTGATGTCCAGTTCTATTTAGCGGGGATGGACAGTTCTATCTAGCAGGGATGGACAGTTCTAGCTAACGGGGATGTTCTATTTTGTCCACAGATTACGTGTATTTTTCAGATGTATTTAATACATATATATTTTGTTATAGTAGATAGGTGTCATTGTGGTACACTTCGATAAAAAAATTCAGTTTTCTCATTCCAATTTTATGATGTTTGTTCAGTGGTTTCCTCACAGTTCTATCTAGCAGGGATGGATAATTCTATCTCGGAGGGATGGACAGTTCTATCTAGCAGGGATGGACAGTTCTATCTAGCAGGGATGGACAGTTCTATCTAGCCGGGATGGACAGTTCAATCTAACAGGGATGGACAGTTCTATCTAACAGCAGTAATGGACAGTTCTATCTAACAGGGATAGTTCTATCTAGCAGGGATGGACAGTTCTATCTAACACTGATGAACAGTTCTATCTAGCAGGGATGGACAGTTCTATCTAACAGGGATGGACAGTTCTATCTAACAGGGATGGACAGTTCTATCTAACAGTAATGGACCGTTCTATTTCGTCCACAGATTTTTCAGATGTATTTCCTACATATATGTATTGTTATAGTAGATGGGCGTCATTGTTGTACATTTTGACTTCGAATTTATTTCAACTGGGGTATAGACCTTAACATTTGATGCCCCCTGTGCACAATTGCTGTGCAATTGCTTCTTGTTGTCTTCCATTGTTGCTGTGATAGAATATCGCTATGTGATCTTCATTGTTTTTGTGACTATTCCAGTATTGGGTAAGATGTAACTGTTAATATCAAAGTAGGTGTACCTATATTGTGGCCAAACTGAGGTGAAGTACATGTAGAACATTGCATTTTGGAGTTCTCTCATAGAACATATTTTTGAATTCCCATTTTCCACTTCAATTTTCAGACAAAAGAATCTCTCCGACACACTGATGAGTGCATCGACACTCAAATTTCGCTGTGATTTTGTGGTTTGTAATCTTTCTCTCCAGCGCCTGTAGACCGATTTTGAACTATTGATAACTGGTGTAAATAGGCCTTAAATGATCCTACTATTCCAAGAAAGGACCATAAGGCTTAAATTGATAATTCTGGCAAGTTAGTCAAAAAAAGTCCAGTTATCACTGTGGAAAATATGAACCACAAATTAAATTATGTGATCCTGCATCAATGCACCTGTCAATGCACCAGAGCAATTATTGTGTCGGATTAAATGTGGAAAAGGCAAATTTGTAGTTGAAATGATGGTCTTTCAATTAATTAGCCGGACTGGTTGGTTTCAAAGCACTGTTGAGTTTGAATGTGGAATACATTGGAATTCTGGATTACTCTTGTCAGTTGAAGGAGTGGGGATACAATGAAATGGTCTTCAAGGTCTATCTTTATACCATCAAAATTCTTTAAAGACTTACAGCCGATTATATTAAACACCGACCGATCTCCATTTGTCATACATGTACATTGATGTTTTTTGTGTCACTGTTATTTTATGTATTTTAGTAATTTTATACATTGTAGGATAGTCCTGTAGCGAGAACAATTTTGTATTGAAGATCTGGTTTTATCATGTGCAAATGCCGCAGTCACAATATCTTGCCATTTTCCATTAGTTTACAGGATTTTCATTCGTGATTTCTTTGATAGGCATTTATAAGTCGGCATATATAACACACGGCTATTCTATGGATAGCAACTTCTTTATTGCTGTGGCGCCGACATTTCGTTGGAGATACTTCCAACTTTTTCAAAGCTTTTCATTAGTTTTGAAAAAGTTGGAAGTATCTCTAACAAGACGTCCGCTCCACAGCAATAAAGAAGTTGTTATCCATATAATGGCCTTGTCATTTGTGGTTGAGAACCAGCTGTTATTGTAAATATCATTTTTTTTATATGAATGTGTTGATTGTGTGATCAATCAATGTCAATAGATTGGTGCTTGGATATACGGATGTTAAGAAAGTGCTTAACTGCTGGTGAAGCATAAAAAACCAAAACTTTTCAGCATGCAAACCCAGACTCTCTTGGATTTTGCTGATCTAAATTGTTTTTTTACACACCCGTCCAAAAGACGGACGTAATATGTGATGGTGATCCATCCGTTTGTGTCCAGTCAATATCTGGGACAGTTTTCTATCTACAGTTCCAATTTATTGTGCATGGATAGCCTAGGTGTCGATGATCATTAAGAATCACTTTTTTGTGTCAGTAGATACATTACGGGGACACGATGTGTCACATACCAAAACGTAGGTCAAAGTCACCGACTCCAAAATCAGGCATATGTTAAAGCCAATTTTGGATCATTAGTACTGCTGACATAGGCTAGATCATTTAAATTGTGTTGTATTAACACATTTTCATTTTGTAAGCATGGTTGTAACATCATTATTTCTCTCTAGTACTTACATGTATGCTTTATTCAATCAGAAATATGTAATGAATGTTGTCACACTATCCACGCAAGTTCCCCCGCCTGTGAAAACCTTGAGTACAGAGCGGTATGGTACGATAACAGTGATTACATCTTCACCAGTACCGGCGCGGACCCACAACCACCAATGGTCTGCTCCAGTACCATTATGGTAGCGTTACTGTGAAGACGTAGTTCTGTTATGGTACTGTACTGTTCTGGACACAATGTTTTCACCAGCAGGGAAGTTAAAAGTTTGTATGTACTGAACATTGTTGCACATCCTTCTCCAGTATTGTAAATGGTACCAGAGTGCAAGCACCAAGTGTTCATTTCGGTAGAACTGGAATTGATTCCATTTTGATATGACTGTATGTGTAAGACAATCTAGTCCAACTACAATGAGACGCAGAAAAGTGATATTGGTCTCGGTGTATATGTATTGAAAAAATATTCTGCATGACAATAAAAAGAAAGTATCAACATGTATTTCATTGTTTTTACCTATTACAAGTTACAGGATATGGCAAAACACAATTGTTTTTAAACAGAGTTCGTATATTCTGATCAGTGTCTGTCTTAATTTTTTTTTGTCTGTGCGATATCTCTGTAAATCTGCAAAAAAGGTGGGAAATCTCTAGTTCCAGTTTATGGATTGGTATCCAGCTTTGGTTATACAGTTCTTACTAATTGGGCGGAGAATAATCCTAATTTTAATTCGGGGTAAATTCACATAAGCCAGAAAACTTTCAAAAAAGGGAAATCATTCTTGGGTTACCTCGTACATGGCGCAGAGAACACCACTAATTGTTTCAAGGTCACCGACCAGAATATTTTAACAATAGCATTGTTCGTGTCCTACCTTTAATTCAGGGTTGTGGATTTTGAACTCGGGACTGGCAAGTAGATGAATGGTTACACAAATCATCACATGATTAACAGAGGAATAAAATGTCATGGTTTAGGTCCATTGTACTTATTACCACAAAATAAAAGGTGAATTGGGAGGTACAGGACACACTTATCCTAGCTCTCCAAATAATGAAGATAAGAGGGGCAGGAATGATGTTAACATTTTATTGGATTTAAGCGAACTTTATCGGGAGCTTTTGCCACATATCTATATGACATTCTCACATTGTCAGTGTGTACCCGCCTAAATTATCCGTATAACATCCCCCGACTGCACTGAACTAAAATAGGCGTATGCACATTCAGTATCTTATCGACTGCGATCAAAACAAGCAGCGAGTATCTGCATACGAGATTGAAAAGGCTTCCAGTATATCATATAGAAGACAGAACAAGTTAGCTACTCGAATCGAGCACATGTTGCAATGTCCTGTTAAGATGTGGCATCCAAAGCCCACTCTGCACCATTTGAAAATGAATGATTCTGATTGGTCGAGAGCTATGTGCACAAGAGCTGCACATCCATGTTTTAACCCCAATGCATTCAAAGGGCATACAAACTATCTAGCAGATTTTCCCCATTCATTCAGGGCACAAAGATATTCAATACAGTTATTTCACTGCAAGATTAGATGCAGGAAAATGGGACCATTATATGTACATATCCAATAGATGCAGTGGAATAAACTATTGTTGGTGGTACATGTATTAGCAAAATAACATTGATCTATCGGTTTTATACCCTGGAAACCCAATGTCCAAATAATCCAGTGTTTTTTCCCTATAGTATTTGCAGTTGTTCTGGTACTTTCAAGTTGACAATATAAATATCTCCCATGAACAATACATCATCGTTATACAGGAGTGATACAAATGTAATTCCAATTTCGATAATGACAATCGAGTAAAAATTCCACAACTATACAATATGTCACGCTGATAGTGTAATTGGATAAAATGGGGAAAGTAGTGTCTGTTTGTACATTTGTTTTACAACTGATTGAGGAGGATATTATTAAGTACATGTACACTGAATAAAAATAAAAAGAACAAATGTTTTATTGTTAAAGGGTGAAATGATTGCAAAGAAAAATTCAAAAACAAGAATTTATCTGCACTGTACTTAATCGAGGATGAAATTATATCAACAATTTTGAATATGAGGCTTATGCGTAATGCAGATAGATGAAATCCATTAGTTTCCCATTTCTCTGGAACATGTTCATGTTGAGGTGATATTCACGCCAACAACCAATCAACTCGTGTGATACATTCAGCCAATCAGGAAGTCTCTTTCTCTGTGAATCCATCGTGCCAATTGGTTTGTATGCATGAACATTTTTATGTTACTGCAAACCAAAGAACTTCACAGATCTGTCCATACTTGAGGAGGCTAAGAATGTTCCATTATGTCCAAACTGGACACCAGTGGCCAAAGCCGTGTGGTCATCAAACATGGCCAGGTCCTGCCACTGTTTACAAAGATAAACCCTGGAAAACAGAATAATATTTACATGGTTAAATAATAAATATTTTAAAATACTATGTTAAGAATCAAATAAATTTTCTTGGGAGATCCAACTAAATACTTGTATCATTTCAAGTGTAGTTAAAAGATACATGATATAGAGAAAACATAATGATCAAATAGAATCCTATTCTACGTTTTACTAGTACATGAACCATTGATATTAAGGGTATCAAATTTTCAGAACAATTTTTCCACTATAAATTACACAAAGTATCCATTCCAAAAGTTTGCTCATGTTCTAGGACAATTGTGAGAGTTAGCAATTTTATTATTGATAATAATTTCTATACGTAAGTTTTAAATACACATCGTGACAACCCATGTTTTCCAATTCACTGACATCTAACATCCGTATTCAGAGCACTAGAATACAACTATTGGATCACACAATTTTCCAAGAGCTCATCCAGTCCCCAGAAATATTGTTTAAATAAGCATTTCTGTGAATTGAAGGAAATCTCACCTGACATCTGTCCCTGCCACAGCCAGGTATGTCCCACTGTGATCAAAACATAATGATCGCACCTGCACAAAAACAATGTGAAGGGGAAATTCTTTATGCACTGGACATAAATCCATTTTTAGGAGGGAATTTTCCCGAAAAACATGAGAACAATAGACAAACAGTGCATCCCGATTAAGATATAATGGAAGGGAGATAAAGCTTTTGAGATCTGTGGTAGTCCTGGATTATCTCCCTTAGTCCTCGAGGACCTATGAAGAAATTGATTCTCGGTTATCAATATCTTTGACAAACTACTCCATACCTCATATTTGTCATCCAGCTGTATTGTTTTGAAGTTCTTCAATTTTCTCAAATCCCAAAGTTTGACCACAGCATCCTCAGCAGATGTTGCCAGATAATATCCTGATTGAAATCATGGGAAATATGAAGCTTTATTAAATACAATAATACATGTACTACAATTGCCTATTAATACTATTAGGTCACACACCACCATTGAGTATTCAGGTTGTGAGATCATTATCAGGAGCCATTATACCTGACTGGACCAGAAATGGTCAGTGATGTATTTTAAAAACTTTCTATAATATTTGAATCTCAAATATATCCAAACCACTTTTCCAAATTCTAATCGGGGGGGAAAAATATGGGCTAGTTTGATTGGCCACCTCCTAAATTCACCATAATGGTGTCGGGTGGGATGACCCTAACTCGAGTGGCCTCATAGCGAAAAATGATGGGAATGTATGCTGAATTTTTATACTTTTGAGCAGGAAGGCCAGACAACCTGGTGAGGTGGGTCATTTGTGGCAATGAATATTGGGAAATATAGTTCCTCAAGATGTGCTCAACAAATTTACTACATATTAAAGTAAGGTGATTTTTTAGTTGTTTCTGACCTAAACCAGACATCTGTCTTGTAAATTTCAAAATTAGATAGCCTTACATGTCTGTAACAATCACTGAATCTCTAGATGTAACTAACTCAATCACTAGAAACAAAAGGATAGTTTCTCCAATTCTGAACATTTTGCTCACAAAAGCAACATTCATCTTCCAAAACAAGCACTAACTCCAACAAAGGCATCTTCATTTTCCATGAAACTCAGTCATTGAACACTCTCCTAGACCACATCAAACACGGAAATTGTTCAAATCATGCTATCTGGAGTACACCTGGTTAAACTGACCAACCTCTAAATATTAAACATTTATAAACAATGTTAGACCGGTGTAGACTTAGACGGGGTGGTGAACGGGAACGACGTTGATACCTATCATCACGTAAAGGCGAACGTGATGAGTGATAATCTCGATGACGTCTACGTGAAGGAGATAGAGATCGGCGTCGGGAAGAGCGTGATCGGTGACGGGGACTACGGGAGCGTCAAGATGTTTTCCGGTTCGACCGACGTGGGGAAATTACACGAGTCCCGGTAGATAATAGTCCAGTAGTCGCTATATTGGAAGGAGTCGCGGTGTCTACAATAATAGAAGACACAGTAGGCTGTTGTTCCTCGCTAACAAAAGGCAGGTTTGGTTCAGTGGCCTTTCTCTTCCCTTTTGTTCTCTTCCCTTTGTTTCCCACTGCTTTTGTTGTAGGTAAAGCAGTGGGGACCGATTGCGTAACTGGTATACCCGATAACAGCTGGCCAGGTAGGTTTCCAACGCGTACAGTGCCGCTTGGGGGAATTACAGGTGATAATGGCGACGAAGAATCTGGCATGTCTTCATTTATATTTCTATCCACTTGGAGATAAATTTTGGCTTGTTGCCTGTCGCTGGGTGCCAATTCCTCATTTACTGCGGCCTGCAGTAAGTAACTCCGTCTGGCCTGTGCATAGTCGTACCAGGCTTGGTCGGGCCAAGCAATACAATCAAGGCACGTATTTTTCCTGTAACAAATATGCGTCTTACAGGAGAAACAAATAGAATGTAAATCCAAACTTGACCAAGTTTGTCTGCAAGATGTGCAGTGCTTAGAATTCCTAGTTGTTTTAGACATTGTTTTACAATGTTGTATACTAGAGCTAGACTGATTTTCCCTAACAAGGTAGGTAAAAAAAAAAATCAAAATCTAATTCTTAGCAGAGCTTTCCTCTAACACGTCAGCACGCTGTGCTGTAGGAAGAAAAGTTATTTGGGTGAGTGTGTTTTGGGCGCAGGCGCAGTGTAACCTATTGGCTGAGGCTCCAGAGGGTGAGAATTTTTTAATCTACAGCAGAATCTCAAAGGAGGATTAGGGCAAATATAGCAGGTGTAGATTTGAGACATAAATACCGACATTATCCATCATCCTAACACTTAAATTCAAATTACTTTGAACCTTGATAAACCAGAACCCTGTCAAGACACACTACAATCTGGTCCCAAGCACGGTCCATCGGTATACCCAGGTTTCATTGTACTATGTTATGCCTAAAGATTGATGACTTTACAACAGTATTAGAAGTATGCAACTAGTTATTTGTGCAGGTATGTTTATTAGAGTTGGAGTGCTGAAAGGAGCTTCGAGCAAGAACAACTCTTTAAAAATTGATTGAACAACCCTCAGAAAAAATAAAGATATAAATTGTGAGTGGACTCGTCTAATTACCGTTTTCAGAGAAGGCAATGCTTGTAATCTGTCCGCTGTGACCTGGGAAATTTGCCACGTTGATGCGTTCTTTCAGATCCCAAATTTTGATCATGGCGTCTTCTGTTCCCGTGCCGAAGATCAAACCATCAGGATGGAACTGGGCACAGGTCAAGGCTGGCACTGTATAGAGATGGCAGGAAAAACAGGATAATTTAACTATGTATTAACCAGGTTAGGGCGGACTACCTCTCTAAAATTGAGGTAAATATAGTCGTGGTCTCATTTTTAATAGAAGGTTATATGCCAATTAGATATATGACAATTTGTTTTTTAATACCAACCGATATGAATATTTATATCCATGGTCGCCTATGGTGGATGTTTCTTAGTTCGATACATTCTTGACTTTATTGGGGAAAACAACCTTTTTTACCTCCATTTTAGAGAGGTGGTTCTCCCTGACCCAGGGGTTTAGCTAGAATTTGAAAACAGGGAGTCTCATCCCAATTTACCATCCTAGCACTTCAGGCGGGGGTCCAGGGGCCGCCTAGGCCCCGGAAGCTCTCGGGTTCTAGATGGCTGGAAATGGATTCTGGGCCATTTCTGGCACTCAAAATTGAATTGAATGGGCTATTGAAATTCATATTTTTTCAGGACAATTTCCCAGTTTTTTCAATGCAAAAATTTCAGATTGGTGTTTTCATCAGTTTTCATAGGGTTTGTGTGTGAATAATGTTGCTGATAGAAGAGATAATATAATAAAAAAAAAAACAAAACAAAAAATGTATTGCAGGTCGTTTTAAATTCAGAATTGTATTTATTAATAAAATGTTTTTACCAACAGTGTTTAATGATGGTCAAAAATATTTTTGTTCAACATTTTATTTATATTTTTCAAATTTATCATTTTCAAATTTTGGTCCAGAGCAAATCATATCCGATTCTTCATTAATATTTGTTGCATCAAGATAATTTTGAAATTATAATACGTTCAGCTTGCGGCGATATGTTCATTTTGAGAAATATGAAATTTTCTTGGAGTGGCATTAATCTTGTTTCAACAACTACAAAACGGAATGCACACTAGAGGACCACTTGCGAACGCTTAATATGGTTACATGACATGTTGTTGTTGTCAAAATGTGCCGACTGCCCTGTCAAATGATAGAACGAAATTCCTTGTTCCTTCTGTCCAGATTCCAGAGCCATTCGCCCGAGTACAAATCCGACATGACATGGTATTGTCGGCCTCATTGTACTTCAACCAAGGGAATCTTTTAATTCACCCCGGGGAGAATTTTTTCACTTCTACGCGTATCTTCTTTGGAGCCGATGCTCCAGGATTTACGTGCCGTTCTGGTAAGCCTCGATTTGGAGTTCAAGCCAGGGAATTCCCAAACGGGGAAACACCTGACGTCGCTGAATGCGCGGGACAACAACAACAACGCTGTTTTATACGACGAAGAATCTGAGTTAACCTGATACTTTTTTTACCTGATAACATTTTATTGCCTCTTTTTAACACGGATTACATCTTTCAATCCAACCCGTCTCAATTATAATGATTTATGTTTACAAAAACGTACCACCCGTCTCAATTAGACAATACCCGTCTCAATGTCACATTTGCAAACTTCCCGTCTCAAAGACGGGGAGACGCATTGCTGGCTAATACTATGCCCTGACCTAACAGCGGTGTTGAATTACAAAATATTACTTTGCATTTTCCAACAGTTTTATCGAGGAACATGGCAAATGTGTTGTTGGGCACATCTGGGGCCTGGATATCTGTGTATGGGTATTTATGGTTGGGCATCAAGTGTGCGTGTTGTTAGTGATGGGATTGGGGTAATGGATTGAGATGAGGCAATTAGATATTTAGGAGATACAGGGTGAGGCACATAGCCCTGGGGTGGGGAACAAGGGGTCAGGACCCACCCTCTGGGTTACTATATAGGTGCTGCATATGAGTGAGTTGAGTAGTGCTGCCCATGAGAGTGTTAGGTTTTGGAATATATGGTGGTTATGTGTTGGGAGGGTTAGGGTTAGGGGTAGGGGCACACAGCTGGAGAGGTGGGGGATGAATCATAAGTGTGTTCTGATGCAAGCTTACAGAAGATACACAGTTCTGTGGGGTTTAGGGTTGGGATCCATTCCTAGTAATAATGCCTGCATCAAACCAGGGTGGGGGGGGGGGGGGGTACACAGATGGCGGAGAATAACCACAGCTCAACACTTTTCTTTGTGTCTGCATCATGTGAGAAGAGTGGTCCCTGATGCTGTAATTAGACACTGGCATCCCCTGTCCCAACCTAAACACAACAATTTTCATTAGAGCTGTTTCTGAGAAATGTACATGGGGTGGGAGAAGAAAGCATTTTATGTCATCAACCAACCAAATATGATTGTAAGACTGTAAAACACTCACGAGTCAAATACCATGGAATAATATTGTCTTCTCCCCATCCCATCTATTTTAATCTGGCTCAGCCCTTAACCGGTGTAACAAATGAGCTGAACAAATTGAAATATCATTGATCATACCATGTTGAGATGATGTGTCTGCCACTTTACACAGCACTCGACCCGTCCGAATATCAGAAAATGCCCAATGCTATGGAAAATAAAGTCAAAGAATCAAATTAAAATGTGCAAAGTGTCATTAAAGTGAATTCATACCTTTTACTTTTAAACCAAATTGACATTTAAGGACCATCAGTTTATAGAACTATTGCAATTCATGAAGCAATATAAGTACATGTAGCCGTGAATAAACAGTCTACCCATTTCCAAGAAATCAGAAGAAAAGGAACGGTTGAAACTCTGAACTGTTAAACCGAAAACTTTCCATTTACCATGTCTGTAGAAGAGCTAAGTAGGTAATCGCCCGTGGCATGGAGACTGATACCAGTGACTGGGGCGTCGTGGGCACGAATGATCTGGGCACATTGGGCAGTCTGTATGCCCCACACACGGATAGTACAGTCTGGGGAGGCTGAGAACACCAACTCCTGAGGGACGAGAGAACAACTTTTATTATAGAAATCCTCTGAAAATTCAATCACTCCCATTAAATTCTAAAAAATTTGATCATCCTTTAAAATCATTGAAATAACGAAGGAATAATGGATTATATACAGGATCTTGAATCATTTTGCAACCTTCTGATCTAATAAATTTGATCACCCCTGATTTCTAGTAGAAAATTTCACTTCCTGTGATTGAATTATTTTAGGGATTAGCAAAACCCGACTGTGAATGTCAGGGATGTCATTATCAATAGAAGACGGTAAGTATCCCTTATTGGCCCTTTGCTGTGACCAAACAGGGTTTATATTTTGTGTAAGGGTCACAGAACAAAAGAGATTATGAGTTTCTGGGTACAACAATGGGTCAACAAGACAGGTGGATTTTCAGTCTGAACAATATAAACTTACAAAGGAGATCGACCATGGCTTCCATTCCATATAATTTTTTCTGTACTTGAAACACTAATATCACTTCTTGTGGATGCCTTGGTAACATCCTTGCATCTTATTAATTTGTGAGAGCAATGGTTGGTTCATTGGTGAGAGAAATGGTTGGTTCATTTTTGAGAGCAACGGTTGGATTATGAATGACAGAGAAGGAACTGTGGCATGCACCGACAGTCCTGTGAAGGCTCAGTTAACAGTTTCTCCTCACCCCTTTGCCCCTAACCCAGATAGGTAGGCTGAACTCCACTGCAGCCTCATAATTGCTAACATACCTCATCAGGGTGGTAAATAACACTGGTAACTTTCTTTGTATGACCCTTCAAGATGGCTATGACCTGCTCTGTCTCCTTGTTAAACACCACAGCATTCTTGTCATTACCACCTGACAACAACAACAACAACATAAATTCCATGAGAACATAAATGATATTGTCTATTCACATAAAATTCAACCACCATAATCTGATAACATCAACCATAATAATCTGATTACATCAAATCACCTGATTGTTTTTTTATTTCTTCAATATTTCTTTTGACTTGGGGATGGAATAGTTTCACCACAGTACAGACTTCTGTTCACGTGATGTTCAACATACACGAGTGGTCTTCCAGAATGACGGAATGAATACCAGTTCATTAATAAGTTTAATTTATATAAAATTTCCATACTTTTTGTATCCCATTATCGGGAGAGTATCTTCTTACAGTTACAGAATAATTGCTCTAGTTAATTCATACCCACGTTTTGTAATGCAGGAAATACCAGGGATGAAACATTTCCATCAGCATGATCAGCAGATTCCTAAGAAAGAATTCCAGCAGCAAATTTCTTTCGGCTGGTAGAAATTCTTACCTGTAACAATCTTGGCCGTATCCTTAAGACAAACATCGAGAGAGAGGATACCAGGTATACTAGCACTGTGTAAACCCTGCAAGGATAGAATTACAAATACTAAAGTATTATAAACGCTGTATATAGATGTACAATGCTTAAAATAAAATAAAACTATCGTTAATAGCAAATACTTTCACTGATGACTGTAATTATGTAGGAGCACAAAATGCTTGAGGCAGATAGTACAACTAAAACATCTGGGCGCATACATTCGTCTGAATTCCAAATAAAATACAGTGAAACCGGTGAATACTGACACCTGTGTAAACCGACCAACTTCCAAATACTGACATTATCTTGACTCCAAATACTTAAATTTAAGGTATTTTGAACCTTGATAAACCAGAACCCTGTCAAATCTGACTCTATAATCTGGTACCAAGCATGGTCAGTTTCACTGTAGTAGGTCTCAAATTAAAAGGTGCTACCTTTCCCAAGTTTTTCATTAAAAATGTACAAAAGTGAACCCCAACATTTAGTGCGTTAAATTAGAATAAAGTTCGACTTGCAGTATGAGAGGCGAGTTGTCGATACTGTCTGATGTCATCTGTGGTGGCCAGGCCTTCTGGAACTGTTTTACCTCTCTAAATAAAGAGACAAATTATACATATCTCTGTTATCGACAATGTAACTGCACAACTATCAAAGAGAATTTTGATATACATTTTGATGGACTCGAGATGGTGTGACTCTTATAATCACACAAAGGCACGAATCGGCACAAAAATCAGATTTGTTTGTCTTGTATGGCACAATTAGTACATTATGTATTTACCATGCATCTGATTTATACAAGGAAATAATCTGTAACAAATAATCAATCATGACAATCTATGTGAACTTACCTTTTTACGCTCTGCTGTCAATAATGCTGCCTTGTCATGCAACTACAACAAAGTGAATTGTTCAAAGTTAATTTAAAAACTTTTCAACTGAATACAGTAATCACCTCTGATAATTCAATCACAGGAAGTGAAATTTCCTATCACAAAATCTGAGGTAATCAAATTTATTAGAACAGGAAGTTGTCACTGTAGTTCAAAATCATGCAGATAATCTATTATTTCTTTGTTATTTCAATGATTATAGAGGGTGATCAAATTTATTAGAACCACCAATTGAATATTGTCCCCAATGTTGGGGGTGATTGAATCTGATCGGGGGATTGAATTATTAGAGAGATAACCATATTTACAATTAAAATGCAGAAAAATGTGTGGCATTCATAACGCTTCAACATAATATGTTTTGAGTTGTCAAGAGGCTCAAGATGAATTTGGGATATCTCATAATTTCAGATGAAATGTAGTAAAGCTTTCATATTCAAAAGCACACATTCTCATCCCATTCAAGCCCTGTGATTTTAAAATGTCAGGATTATTGGATAGTTACATATGATCCAACAAGCATAATACATTGCCAGCTTATAATTAATGAATTTATCACTTTATTCCTCAGGCTCAAACCAGGGTATAACAGGTTACATGTATAATGTTACATTTACCTGGCCCATGACAGATGACAGAGGTGAATAAATACTAATTAGAACCCATTAAATCTACTAATTATAATACCGTTGTGATCCTCGTTAGGTTAATTTTCGTAGAAGAAGTGGGAATAACAGTTAATTATGATCCTATATATTGGTGAAAAATTGTACCACTTGTCTCATCATTACACTATTATTGTGGTTGGTGATTAAACTTTGTAAACTGTAAGAAAGCTTACTTCTAAAAAAAATAGCAGGATTTTTTTTAGTTCTGGAGTTCTTATATGTCAATACATTTACTCTGTCAGTTAAAACTGTTCATCCCAGAGGCCCTCCAACAAAAACGACAACTAATTACAAGCATTTAACGTTGTTAACAATAGTTGGAAAACATTTCTAATAATTCATAATTATGTGAGAAAAAATATTGGCAATATATTCAAGACACATTCTCTTTTCGTGTCCCGAATACACAAATATATATATATAATTTATTCCATGGTAGGACTTGTCAAGAAGATTTTAGTAATATTAGTATTAAAGTATACACTATCAAATATATAGTGAGACTCCTCTGTGATAAAGGTATTACATGTTTCACATATTCTTCCATCAATCAGTTATTTTGTTCCATCTGTTGATTCAAAGAACTGTGGATATTACCTTCTGTATGACCTCCTCACTCATGCCGGCTTCCTCCAATGGCTGTTGGGCTTTCTCTGGACCAGCCTCTGCTCCATAAGCCTATCAGATAACAGGTTAGGAAATAGGTACAATTTCCATCAAAATACTCGCAAAAAACTGAATCCAAATACTCAGAATGGGGAACTACATGTAAATGGGGAAAATATTGGAAAAGTTTCTCAAAATCAAACTGTACTACTTTTGTCTGCATCTGGTAAACATATCAAAAGGACCATTTCCACAGCACTCGTCATGACTTATAAACGAAATCTCCGCATTATTAGCGCATTTACACAGCGGCTAACATGATGTGCTGCAGTGAAAACACAAGAAATAAACCTGGTTCTACTTTTGTCACGCATCAAAAACGTTTTTCGGATGTCACCGCGACATGAGGTGTGCTGTGAGTACAGCACCATTGAACAACATGAGGGCTATTTTTCAGATGTGATCATCGCTGTCAAAACATGTGCTGTCGAAATGGGCCTTACAAACACATGCTCACTTTTGTCCAGTCGTTTATCTGTTTGAATTTTGCCTCATCAAGGCTGAATATCGTATACATCGACAAATAAGCAACAATACTAATTATTTCTTATTCAACGCCTGTTATTCACCCCCAATGAACATTCCAAGATTTGTTTATAATTATATTATCACAATCACGATAGTCCTGTCACTGAACTTGGCCTTCACTCGCTAAACTCTGGATAGAACAAACTGTTTTCCTCTCGCTGTGTGATTGGTCAATAAACATTCAGTCATTCATTTATGTTTCCATTGGATACACTCACCGGTTGTGGGGCAGCGGGGGTATAGCTTGGGGCACCAGCTGTGATTCCTGCCTGGGGCTTGAGGGTGGCCAGAGCTAAATGGGTGTGAGAGAGATAGAAACACCACATCAGTCTATGAATTTGACACCAAACAGACAGGTCAATTTTAAATTCGACTTATGGGTTGAATTCAAATCTTCCTTCCGTCATTTAATCATCAAGATTTATACTGACCATCTTCACGAGTCCAGGTAAATCCTAAATCCTCACAGAGGGTTTACCTGGACATTTTTGGTGATTCGAGTGAATTCTGATTCGATGCCTCTATTATACAATCTCGTACATTTCATCCCCCGAGTTTGTTTTCAATTAGCCTGTCGGTATCCCAAGACTGCATTTTTTGCTTTGACTCACGAAGTCGATTTCATCATGACATCAAAGCAGTTTGGCCCGCGATGAAATTCAAACCGGTCACATCTCATACCTCTCAGCGCATTGGCCTAATCAACTAACTTGGCGCGTTCACTGATTGGGTTGATTTATGGGAAACCCCTTCATTTATATCCAGAACTCGTATGGGTGACTAACCAAGCCAGTGTATCGATCCTAACAGATCGATTGATACACTGGCTCGCGAGGATGTATACTGACTAGAATCAAATCAGAATCAACAATGTTCTACTTCATGTAAGGATCTCGATGTAATGCATCCAATAGCCAAGTTGAAGGACACCAAAGATTCAGGGCTTTTTTCAGCTGAACAAACGCCTAGGTAATATATCCTTACATCAAATATCTACCAATATTCTTGATATTTATCCAACATATCTCTGCAAGGCGTGATTTTAAGATTTCACTTGGGCAGATTGCCAACGTGAATGTACCTTATCAACTACACGTGGCTTAAGCTTATAGTATGAACATGTGGTTAATGAACTTTTTCTCCAAGTATTTTGAAGACAGTTGGATTTTCGAGTCTGCTTTACCTTCTCTGGCTGCTGTAACCTCCTTGGTGAGACGAGCAATGACACGACAGGCAGCGTCGTGCTGATACAGGGCATGGGACAATTCTGTAACGACATGAATGAACGATAAACGATTGCAGACATGTACATGTATAACAAGTGGGAGCAGCAAGAAGTATGGCAGTAGCTTTTAACAATCCCTCCACATGCTATATAAAATCAGCACCAGATCAAGGCCCATTTTGATAAACAAAAAAATCGACCATATAGGTCCATGTCCCCCGCTAGCAGCACCAGTTATGGTGGATTACATCCACCATAACTGGCGCTGCTGCTGCGGGGGCCATGGACCTCTATGGTCGATTTTATTTGGTCAATGAAATCTCATATCATTGATGAAGAGTATGATTTGAAAATGGAGATATCGCTGATGAGCTTAACATAATCTAATACTGCGGATGGCACCCAGATTGGATTATGCACATCCATAAAACATAATACCAACTGTCCTCTCACCAATGTCCATGCACTCCCCAGGCTTGAAGTAGATTGGTTGAATCGTTCTAGAGTTATTGTCCAGACAAGATCTAAATGCTGAAAATCTAAGATGACTGATGGTGGCCATCTTGGATTACACAGGTAACTGTAAAGCAATGATAACTGTCCTCTCACCGATATGAAGCCAAACTGCAAGTTTGAAGTCGATCAGTTGAATTATTCTAGATTTGTTGTCCAGACAAGATGCAACTGCTTAAAATGCAACATAATCCAATATCGCTGGTAGTTGGCAGCCAAATTGGATTATGCTCGTTCATGAAACACAATCCTAACCGGGATCTCATCAAGGTCAAGGGACTTCCCAAGTTTGCAGTAGATCAGTTGAATCGTATCCCAGCTATTGTCCGGACAAGATCAAACTGCTTAAAATCCAATGAAATCCAGTATGGCTGATGGTGGCCATATTGGATTAAGCACGTCCTTGAAAAATTAAACATTTATAAATAATGTTGGTGTTTGTTACCAAATCAAACCTGTTATCACTTAAATGCCAATATCCTCCATTTGGAGATCTCCTGCAAACAAAATTATCTCCCCTGATCGCTGCGTCGATCGTCCGCCAGGTGGCTGGAACTCCGCGCATGTCCATCACTCTTTTTCCCATGTTGAGCAAGACCTGTTTTGAGTCAAGGCCGAGCAAAGAGGGGAGGATGGGTTGGGCAAATCAACGTTGATAACAGGTTTGATTTGGTAACAAACACCAACATTATTTATAAATGTTTAATGTTTGTGTCCCAAATCTTCACCTGTTATCACTTAAATGCCAGACTCCCAACAGAGGAGGTTGGGTAGCCGGCCTTGTGACTTGCTTTTGGATTAAGCGGAGCACGCCTTGTTCTGATTTTGTAAATCTAATATGCTTAATAATATCCTGATAATTCCCGTGTCGTATAGAAGCGTAGGGAGCTCAAGGTATTACAAGTAATGCGGCGAGAGGTGGACACTGTTCCATCGTTTGCTCGCATACTTAGCTAGATAATCAGATGCCATCGTGATGTCTTGAAGTCCCTTCGTCTCTGGCATGGTATGTCTTCTATACTTACCGAATTGTCGGGATCTTGCTTGCTTGATCGGTGCCCCCCCCTTTTTTGATAGGAGTGGTAGACTATACCCTAGGCTGTAGCTATAGGTCCAGTGTAGTCATCCTATCTGTCTGTACAGACATGTCTGAAGATAGCAATCAGCATGAGTTGAATTGATCGTCCAAGCGCAGGTGTCAAAAGTATCGTTCAACGATAAGTTTTCCCCAAAGTGGCCCGGACGTCACACTGGCTCTATCTTGTGAGACGATGTCTCCATAAAGGAGAAGGAGCGTTGATGGCGAGTTGGTTAAACCAGTCGGCAGTCTTCTTCAACCCAGACGGTGATCATGGACTAGTGATGTCCGCTGATGGGTCTGTTAGAAGTGATGAGAGAGGAAGACAGCTGGAACCTCTTGTCGGTTCTATAAAGAGTGCTCTAGGCCTCTGACTGGATATAAAAACCTCTTCTCCTCCAGCAGGTACACGAAATCTGTTAGCGCTGGAATCTGGTACAGTCTTTGGACGTCTGGTCCCTGACGTGTGGAATCGTTCTAATGACGAAATCCGGGATGGGATGAAAGGTTCTGGTTGCTCAGTCTGTCATCCCTGTCAAGGAACTAGGTTCTACTGCGCAATGCTCTGATTGCGTAGTGAAGACTGTCATGGAGCTGTCTTGCAGGACAGGATGTTGACTGCAGTTGGTAGAACTGGTTCGAATGGCAGGCGTAAGAATGCCCTAGTACCACATCCAGGTCTCCTTGGGTGGTAATTGATGTGTTCGGCGAGACTGTAAGGTGAAGACCATGGAAAGCTGAAATGCTGGAATGTAGTCGGTTCCGTGGGTGAACTTGACAACCCTGGATGATGCTGAGTGATACCCCTGTGTACTGCTTGACTGAGATTCCCTGCCCTGATACAGATGCAGAAGGAAAAACCAGCTGTTGCTGGAACAGAAACAGTGTTGGCCACAGGTCCTCTACTATAGTACATTCTCCGGGCTTGATGCGACTGTACAGTAAATAGTAGCTTGCTGCTGTCCTTGTCTGTACAATTGGTCCTGGAGAAAAACCCTGGTCTGCAAGGAAATTCTGGACCGTAGCAGACGTGGGGGTTCGGCCGTTGCGGGTCCCGGTGCCCCCGTGGAAAAGTGATCTTCCGGTTGTAGTACCTTGTAGGACTTGGAGAAAGCTGTCGGCGGGAACCCTGAAGTGATGTGAAACACATGGTGTTGTGACATGGTATTGCTGATACCGTGCTGCTAGGACCAGTGTTGATGTTTCTAGAAGACAGTGACTGGAATCTTGCTCCCCCCCAAACTTGACGCAACTGACGACCGTACTGAACGTTCGTAATCAATGCTGATGTGATGTACAACCGCAACCTCCAAGAGGGACCGCCTTCTAGCGTAAATATCCCTAAGGAAGATGATGCGCTGCTTGTCTGTCGTGGTATCCATGTGATGTGTCGGCTATCTGTTGCCGGACTAATGGCCCCCTCTAAGCTATGAATTCCGCATCGGTGAATGTGAAGTTCTATGTGCTTGGTTGAAACTGACTCAGGCATCGCCACTCTGGAAGGGGGGTGAAGATGTTCCGGGACGAGCATCCTTAGATTGCTTGTTCTTGCGCTCAGGATCAGTTGTAGTTGAGAAACTGTAATGAGGAGTACCTGGAGCTAGCCAAAACTGTGCTAGGTCCCGGGTGAGTAGTAGACTGTAGTTCCATCCCACGGGCCTCTAGGTCATGGTGTTGATGGTCTGGTTCTCGGTGCAGGTTCCATATGCCGGAAAAACCTGCTTGCCGCTTGAATGTAGCCGTACTACATAATCCGTGGGGTCCCTGGAAATATCCCTGGACCGCCATGATCATCGAGGCGAAACTGGACAAGGGTCTCTGGAGACGTCGAGAAAGTGACGACAATCGGGAGTCGGAGTTCAACTCCTGTAGAGTCGAATATGTTCAGTAAGTGTCCGGTCCCGTCGTCTGGTCCGGTCTCTACTGTCATCCCGATGAATGCTGGAGTCCCAGGTTCTGTTCTGGAGTCCTAATTCGCCTTCCGGATTAAAGATGACTTTATCCTCGTGTCCTCTTCCAGTGTCCGGGTCCGTGTTGACTTGGCCTTGGAAGGGACCTCAATGTGAAACTAGGCTTGCCCACTGTAGACTGGATGTCTCACCCCAAAGAAAAAAACGGGTTAAGTCAAACCGACTAGCCGTTTCTCCCGAAATAGATTCCCCTGATCATGATGTCGGGTGTAGGTGGAGTCCTAGATTATCCGATGAGGAGTAGGATCCGGCTCTAGAAGACTGAGGATGATCGTCAGATGAAGTGTCGGGACTTGGAGTAGACCTCACGTAAGGGCTGACTTCTTCGACGCTGATCTTCTATATCATCAGGGTCGACCGTTCTACAATCAGGTGAGTGAAGACTCGAAGCTTGGGAAGGATAAAAGGATGACTAGTGGTTTGAAGGTGAAGCTTGAGAACCCTCAATTCTGACTGACGAGGTTGACCTCTGTCCGGTCGGGAGATTCCCTCTTTGCCTTGGAACTGTCCTTCCTTGTAAGGGCGAACACCACTCTGAGCATCTAGCTTGGGTTGTCCGAGTTCTGACCGGAAAGACCCTCCGTGGCGACCTCCTCTGTAGAGTCGATAAGGCGCCGAAGAATTCCATCTTGGCCCGTGAAAAAGTCAATGATCTCGCTTATGCTTCACGTCTGGATCCTGAATCGCCTTGGAAATAGCCGTCAGGAACCAATCAGAGTATGATGTAATTCTGTGTTGTGTCAGTATCATATCTTCCACAGCACAGGCTTGCCTCTGTTGAAGTACCCCCGCTGGTGTGGTGTCCTCGTGAAGTTCAACAGTCTGTTAAGATCCGGTTCAGACTTCGGGCCCTGAACGGTGGATTGTCTCCGTGAAGAGTGTAAGCCCTGTAAGGACCGGGCTCCTGGAGAGATGACGAAGTCTCCAATTGTCGATCCAGTGCGTCGTATAGGTTGGCTGATGCTGGAGATGGTGCGCAGGTTGGCGCAGCTTCCTCCTCAGAAGGTTTGTTAAAACCGTAAAGAGGTGTCGTAGTAAGTTTCTCCGTTCCCGGCGAGGTCATCAGGCTGCTTGTCATCGCCGACCACCGGTCTGGGCATCTCTGGAGTCAACGTATGTACCGCCGCTATCCTGACTTTGAAGGGTAGCATGTCTTATTCTTCTACCTCCGCCCGACGTAGGAGGTGAATCCGTATGAGATGAGGATGCCGAGGAAGTGGAACGTCATGCGTGATCCTCATATCGTGTCATCTCACGGGTCTCCGATGAAGGAACTCTACCCTGGTAAGGGGCTGTGAAGCCTGGGGATGACTGTGTTTCTTGACCAGGCTTGCCTTGGAAGGTACCCCTGGATCAGAAGTCTGTTCCTTGGGGGCAGGTCCAGAATGGTGATCTACGAGTCCTGTTCATCTCTGGACTTCTGTTTATCCCGATGCTCCGGGCTACGGTGATGGTGGGTAGACGTCCGCTCCTCGCCATCAATGCTTGTTGACGAGAAACCGGTGAACGGCTTCTCCCTCGTCTGTTGTAAAGTCGTTCCGGGGTATGGTCCCTATGGTACCGACTCCGGTAGGCTGGACTAGGTGAAGGGGTCCGACGTCTAGGACGGTCCCTCTCTCGATGATGACGTACAGGATAGGAATCTCGGCGTTGTAACGGTGTGCGACTTCGTTTACGAAATCTGCTTGCCGTAGTACCGAGGTATGGCTCCGTTGTATGGGTCCAAGCTGGAGTAGAGGCCGGCTCACGGCGTTCCGGCTGAGTCCGTTCCTCATAAGTCCGTGACTCCTTGGATGTGGAGTCTCGGTGATCTGTATAAGTCCGTTCTGCTGGAGTCCGTGACTTCTCAGGTGTAGACTCTCGGCGCGCTGGATAGGTCCGTGTGGTATCCCGCTCCGTGATACGGCTCCGGGTGCGTGGTACGGCTCCGGGCTGTAGTTTCCTCCCGCGGTGCTCCGGTATCGGAGTCACGGTGGTCTGGATAGGTCCGTGAGGTCTCCAGTTCCGTCGTACGGCGCCCTGGATAGGGCCGTGATCTCTGGATAGGGCCGTGATTCCTTGGAATCCCGGTCCCTGTAGGCCTTTGGCTTGTCCGACTCCCGGCGTCCGGTATAGAGCCGTGACTCCGTGGAACCGGTGAGCTGTGCTTGAGCCGGGGTCCCGCTGTAGTGGTGGAGTCCGTGATCTTGATTCTCGGACTGCCTTTTTCGCCGTGTCCCTCTGTGTCTCCGGGGTACGGTGGTTCTTTGGGGACTTGGATGAGCGGGAGTTGGTATCCGAGTACTCGCTTTGATCCGTGTCTGTGACGGGGCTGTCTAGTAGAGTCCGTGTCAGCACTCTAGCCGGTGCAGTAGAAGTAAACCGTATCGCCGTGGCTTGGGCTTGACTGGTCTGCACTTTGCCTATTCTCTCGGTATCCCGTAGTCTCTGTAGGCTCTTGGCTTGATGGGGTCTCGGAGTTCTGCATTGGGCTGATCTCTCAGAGCCATGGTCCCGTATGCTGATCTAAAGTCCGTGGTCTGTAGGTGTGGACTCCCGGTGAGACGTAGACTCTCGGCGTACTGGATAAGTCTGAACTTCATAGGTCCGTGTCGTTCTCTGTCCCGCGGGTAGTACCGCCTCTGGAAGTAACCTCTCTCTCCGATGGTCGGGTCCGAGGTGCTCTGCAGTCGGAGTCCCGGCGCTCTGAGGTGTCGAGGTCCTTGAAGGTCCAGGGTACGGCTCTGTCCCCGGTCCCGGTTCTCCACCAGGTCCCGGCTGGCAGACTTGTCTTTCTTGAGTTGCGGAGACTTGGATGAACGGGAACTGTAATCCGAGGTCTGCCCAGATCCGTAGTTGTAACGGCTCCGGTATAGAGTCCGTAACTCCTCTTCTCCGGTGAACTTGAACTAGGCCGTCTTGGGTCTGTAACTTGTTCACCGTCTTAAAATGTAGCTCCAGGGTACTGCTTTTCGCCGTGGAGCTGTGATCCTGTGTCCGTGATCTGTACTGTTTCACGGGACTGTTGTGAAGATTCCACTGGCAACAGTATCGTTTTTCAACGATAAGTTGCTGGTAGGAACTTCGTTTACAGCCAAGTCGTTGAAGAGGGCCTGAGTAGCTTGCTTCTCAGCTGGACATCTTGCCAGGTCAATGGCCGCTCTCCAGAGTTGACTGCGTCGCCATAGGTGACTGTAAACACACCTTTGAAAACAAAGAAAATGCAAGTCTTTAACTGATTAAAACTGACGACATTATTCGTTCCTATAAATCTTTATAGCTGGGCGACTACGTTGGTTCATAATGAACTACGGGAGAGAAAAAATAACCCTAGAGTGCGTCTATAACAATCCAAAAGTTACTGTTTACAGGAGCTCTTTCAAAACAGGTCTTGTCACCAAGACTGCAAAGGAAAAGAGTGATGGACATGCGCGGAGTGCACGCCACCTGGCGGACGATCGACGCATCAAGGGGGAGATAAGTTTGCAGGAGATCTCCAAATGGAAACAGTATGTGAAGATATTGGTTAAGACACAAACACAATCCTAATCCTCCTCTCAACAATGTTAAGGCACTCCCCACATATGAAGTAGATCAGTTGAATCGTTCTTGAGTTATTGTCCGGACAAGATCCAACTGCTTATAATGCAATATGGCTGACGGCGGTCATATTAGATTACGCACATTGCTGAAAAACAATCCCAACCGTCTTCTCACCAATGTCAAGGCACACCCCCAGTTTGAAGTTGATCGGTTAAATCATTCATGAGTTATTGTCCGCACAAGAAAATCTGTGATCCAACTGCTTATAATGCAATATGGCTGACGGCGGCCATACTAGATTACGCACATTGCTGAAAAACAATCCCAACCGTCCTCTCATCAATGTCAAGGCACACCCCAAGTTTGAAGTTGATCGGTTAAATCGTTCACGAGTTATTGTCCGGACAAGAAAATCTAAGATCCAACTGCCTATAATCCAAAATGGCTGACGGCGGCCATATTGGATTATGCACATTGCTGAAAAACAATCCCAACCGTCCTCTCGCCAATGTCAAGGCACACCCCAAGTTTGAAGTTGATCGGTTAAATCGTTCACGAGTTATTGTCCGGACAAGAAAATCTTACGGAATTACGGAATTTCGGAATTACGGAATTACGGACACCGGTGTTTCTAATATCCCCCCCTACTAGGTAGCGGGGGACAAAAAAAACTTAAAAAGGGGGGTGGAGACCTCGCTTCTTCAATTCTTGAAAATTGACCATTACAATTCAAATTCACATGCAGTGAAATATCAAGAGAAATAACTGAAATAAAACATTTAAAATAACATCTGTACACTGTAATGACTCTGGGTGCTGTTCATCAGGCATAAAGTATGGGCGGGTATCCAGGTGTGTCCCCTAACAACCCTCGATCAACTTGTGTTGTGTGTTGATATTCAGAAGAGTTAGAGAGGACTACCTCTCTGAAATGAAGGTAAAAAAGGTTGTTTTTGGTTAATAACTTTTGATTTATGCATCAGAACACACCAAAATCTTCAATTAACTTAGCATATATTGTTACATGTCATTCATCTTGTGATTTACCAATGAAAATGTGCATAATTTTTAATAGAGAACAAAACATGTTGTCTATTGTTATGCAAATTAATACCTTCCAATGCCGATATATCCATGGTCACCCATGCCAAATGTCTCTTAGTTCGATATATTCTTGACTTTATTGGACAAAATGACCTTGTTTATCTCACTTTAGAGAGGGAGTTTTCACTAACCTGTTCAGTACATTCTGGTCTATACATACCTTGACGAGCAGTCTGTAACTGTTGTCGGAGTGTAAAACTATGTAACATAACAGCATCCTGGAATAGATTGACATTACATTTGTACATTAGACTGAGGGCGGCAAGTAGTACAGTCACTGCTTTGATCTTCAACCGTACTCCTAATCCACATCAATTATCAACAAGCCAATTGAAAAGCCAACTTTTTACAGGCTTCTGTCTTTCAACAGCTACATATGTTTCTTCTCGTTATTTCATGCTTGAGAATAGTCAGTTGTTTTTGTAATTCGGACTGTTTTAATTTTGTGACAATATCCAAAATGTTTATTTTTAAATGTTAGACTTCTGCTTTTAAACTGACAACCTGCTGAACAGCGTTTTTGACAATTCTACCAATGCCATCTACTTATTACTCCAAGATCATCATGATAAACACATGACACACTTACCCATTCATCCTGGAGTGATTTCAAGATGGCCGGGATGCTGGTGGCGGAGGGAGGGCGTGGCTTTACTAAGGGAGATGCTGAAAAAAAGACAGTTGACGATATCAATAATTTTTGTTCTAAATCTAATGAATGTCTATACATATGATCATTAATCTCCAATGATATTTCAAATAAAATTTGAAAATGGAGCCAGACATGCCAGAGCATATTATTATTAGGGGCCTACCGTGAAGTTAGAGAAAGTTCATATCGTTATCAAATATCACAGTGAAATGCATAGCGTTATCAACAAGTCACATGTCTCTAATAATTCAATCAACTTATCAAAATTCAATCACCCCAATTCTTGGGACAAAATTATAATCAAGTACTCTGTCAAATCATTGAAATAACAAAGAAATACCAGATTATCTGCATGATTTTGAACCATTATGTCAACTTCATGTTCTAATAAATTTGATCACCGCGATTTTATAGTACAAAATGTCAATTGCCATGACTGAATTATTAGAGGGATTACTGTAATAACTCGCAGTGAGAGAAAAGATTGGCCTTCAGTGGATCAATTTGAGCGAGTATTTACAGGTGGCACAACTGCGATTGTATGATCAACTCCCATGGATTGGAGGGGGTGATGGTCGTGGGTTCAGATTTCAACTGGCGGCTAAATTATTCTGTCCCTCATTAATTATTGCCAAAATGATATCCACTGTGAAATAAGGGAATGAGTATGGCACTAAAACATCACTCATAAAACCCTCAAACAAAAATGTCACATATTAATAGGAATTGTTGATTGTTGCATATCTGTTGTTTTTACCATGTTTACATATACTCAGGCCTGCAAGTGGCTCACAGTGAAATTCAAAATATAGGAGAAAATTTGCCAAAATATAGGAAAATATAGGAATGACTCAAAATTATAGGAAAATATAGGCCTGTGTATTTACCGGCTGTGTATTTACCGGCTATATATACTTAAATTTGTTCATGCATCTGATCACCATTCGAAGAATACACTGTGAATCAATTTCTTATATGCATGTTTTGGGTTACAATGCAGTGTCAAAGAAATTGGAACTATTCAGCTTTGTCCATCCCCAGATGTTTTGGTACGACAAGAAGATGCCACTCGGAGATATCAAAATATATGACCTCGTATAACTGGCTTCAAATCTGTGGCAAATAATTTAACTGATTTGCATAAAACATGGTCGCGTTTTCGCTAGTTATGAAATAACGTGTCAAAACTAACAAAAGGACGTACCAGGTACTCGAGCTTGATCTTTGGACCAGTGTGTATTTCTGTTTGTTCATAAACTTAATTTTAGTGGACTAGTTTCATAATAATGAACATCAGGAAAGTTTTTTCATCACTTCATAGGCAGTCTGGCCCAAACATAGGACACGTGAGACAGCTGGTTTGTCAATTCCTAAATGGAGATTTCTACTGTTTCACTATCTCAGAACTTGAGTATTGAGAGGGACTGGAAGGGATGAGGAGGGGAGTGTTGGCGAGAAGAGGCGAGATAAGTCAGTCTAACATGAGATGGAGGTACCATGAGATGAGATCACCCATATTCATGCTATTTTGGACTTTAGATTACCCCCTTGAGACAACATTAAAAGTTGTGCCAAATTAGAATGCGTCCATATTAGAGAACAAATAAAAAAAATATATATATATATATATTTTAAATATTTTTCTTGCATTGAGTGAGTGTGTAGGGTTTAATGTCGTTTTCAACATTTTTTTCAGTCATATCATGATGGTGCCTACATGTGCCAGAACACGAGTGTTCTCAGTACCTATTATCTTGGACATTGATCAGCCCAGCCAGTACAGCACCCGGTCACCCATCCAAGTATTGGCCGAGCTCAACGTTGCTTAACTACAGAATCAATATTAATGGTCATATATGGTCATCATTGTTCATCGAGAATTCTCATCAGTCAATTGTCATATTAGTCAAAACCTACCTATTAGTATTAATATATTTTTTTGTCAGAAGTCAGGTGAATTTGCCAGAATTTCCCATCAATTTTCACTTATTTAGCGCATTTCTCCGTCTAAAAAATGTTGCCACGCCGAAAGGAGGATGTGCCTGAATTAGGGTAATCTAAAGCCCTGGGTATTATGACTGCTTACTTTTGATGTCCAGTAGCATGTCCACAGACATCTTCTCCCCATTCATGGGATCCGTCCCATTCTCATTGATGTACTTCTCTATTAGCCGTCTCTCAAAGACATGGCCAGACACAGGGGAGACAACTGGGTGTTCTGGGGCTTCATTACTGACTGAAAGGTAACAAAACAACATACATAATGATATAATGTTCAGACAAAAGTTTCAAATTCAAACATCTGCTAAACTATCTGATGAGCGCAATGTGTGAGGGCCGCAAACACTTACCAATCTACAAAGGCTGAGACTGCTAATGGCTTTTTCATTAATTTCCATTTGTTGACACTGTTTATTATAAAGTAAGTACTCATAGGGTGAAATATTTAATACAGATAATGAAGAAAAACTCCCCAGTATGAAGTTTGAGTGTAACAGATCATCTGCAAGACTTATTCTACTGATAGTATCATAATAAGTATCTTTTGTAGAAGCCGAACTTCACCACAGTGACAACAAATTTTCACTTCCACAATTTGAAAATCTTCGCCACCTGGTTCGCTGCAAAAACAGGGAAGATTACTTTCATTTCATTCGTCTTTTCTCAGGATTAATCAGGTTTTCATAGAAAATGACATGTTTTTGTTGTTGTTTATCAAACAATAAATATTCAGGTCTAAAATCATGTGTGTAAACAACACTGAAGAGTGCAGATTTTTTTCTTTTGACTGGGATTTTCAGGGGGGGGGGGAGTGAGGTGAACAGAAATAATGAATTGCGGTCACGTGATCCCATTAGCATATGGTCTGATGTGTTGTAAGGAGTGGATTGGTTAATCACGCTACCGCATGGTTTTGACGGAGCGTGATTGGTCGGTTTGATATTTGCTAAAGGGTGGTTGATATTGCGTTATCAGTCTATATGCCGTTACTTGAACGTCTCGGACCTAGTTACAGTTCGCTCTTATTTTTAAATTGTGCTTGTTTGTTGTGGTACGATTTTCTTCGTCCATTATGGCAGAAGACGGGCCACCGAGAGAGGGATCTATTGAAGACAAAATTACCACTGCTATTCGGGCAAACAACGACAGTTTGCTTGGGGCTTTCGAAAAATTGCTCGATACACGTACGAACACATTGAAACGCGAGCTCGAGCAGACGACCGAGGAACAGGCCGCCCAACAAATTGCCGAAATTAAAAAATTAAAGTATGGAGAAAGCTATCGTTTCAAGCGGCGCGCAAATGAGGACCAATTCAGGCACAATACCAAAGTGCTGGAGTGTTTTACAGAGGCAAAACAGGTGGTGGATGCTAACAAAACAGCCAAGGCTCAAACAACTATCCAAGAAGGTATAGACATAGTGAACGCCAGGCAGAAATGCGTTTTATTAGCTGATAAGTCTGAACACGGCTGGAAGACGGTCGCTGAGTACTCGAGAGAAGAACTTGCTGAAGATTCAGATGATGAAAAGCGCATGAGGAATGCCGAAACCAGAGCTGCTCGCAAACAGAAGGAGGGGAGATCTCGCAGATTCCCTTCGGCCAGGGGTAGAGGTGGTGCCAGGCCAGTGTTTCAAGTTGATGAGCGAGGTGACAAGGGCTCTCAAGCACAGAAGAATTACGGCCCTCACTACAACAGGGATGGCATGATGCAGGCTCAGAAACGAGGCAATTGTTTCGCGTGCGGTTCCGCAGGGCATTGGAGACACCAGTGTACAGCTTACATACAAGCCACAGGAGCCATGCCTGATAAGTTAAGTATTTCATTTGTCTCTGTAAATGAGTTAGATTTGATTGATATTGATGATAGCCTTTCGGCATCAAAAAATGAAATTTATTCTAATCAGAATTACTTCCCCTTGGAGAACTCTTCTGTGATAGAGAGCAACAACATCCCATGTTGCAGCATGAATGAAAATCAAAGTTCTCACGAAGATTTAGACATGCACTGCGGATTATTTGATACCGCTGATTGTTTGCAGACTGACACAGACGGTATGACTGAAAACACTCCCACTGTTTTTAGAGGTCGTTTGAAAGCTAATCTATGCTTTTGGCAGCAAATCACCACATCACAGGTAGTGTTAGATGTTATTCGATATGGCTATAAACTGCCCCTGATACACGTGCCAAATGCACGTTCGTTTAGAAACAATCTCTCATCTTTGAGTGAATCTGATTTCGTAGAAAACGCGATATTTGAGTTACTCGATTCGAACAGCATTGCAGAGTTATCGGAACCAGCAACGATAGTCAATCCCCTCACAGTTTCCATAAATTCTGCAGGAAAGAAAAGATTAATCTTGGACATGAGATATGTCAACATGCATCTTTACAAGCAAAAATTCAGGTGCGAAGATTTAGCCACGGCCGTTGACTTACTTCAGGTGGGTGACTTTCCCGGACCACACTCGGTATCTCGGGTTCAATTGGCTGTTCAAAGATGGCAAATTTCGATTTTTCAAATTTTTGGTTCTTGCATTTGGTCTTTCTACAGCACCGTACATATTTACCAAAGTTTTGAGACCTCTCACTGCTAAATGGAGAGGCGAAGGGAAGAGAATTCTCATTTTCATTGATGACGGCTTAGGTGCAGCACAGGATTTTGCTAGTGCGACGATCGACGCTATGGGAATCAAGTCAGACATAGAACAAACCGGGTTTATTCCACACGTCACTAAGAGTGAGTGGGTTCCGAAACAAACTATTGCATGGTTAGGTGCAGTATTGGATATGACTCAGGGGAAAGTTTCTGCCTCCCCTGCTCGGATAGACAAGCTTAGTGCTCAATCAAAAGAGTGTTGGATTGTGGGAATGCAGTTCCGGTGAAGCGACTTGCTTGTATAGCTGGTCAGATCATTTCGATGAAAGTTGCAATCGGTTCATTGACAAGATTAATGACCAGGCGCATGTACACGGCTATAGAAGCTAGGCAGTGTTGGAATTCCATTATTTCACTTTCACCCGAGGTGATAACAGAACTTCGGTTTTGGAGTAATTCAGTTCAGTCTCTCAACGGTCTGTCAATCCATAGGCCTACTCACTATAATAAAGTCGTGTTCTCCGATGCATCAGCTGTAGGTTATGGAGGATGCATATCAGGCGAAGTGAACAAAGTTTCAACAGGTAACTGGTCGGAGGACGAAAAACTGAAAAGTAGTACATGGAGAGAACTGGAAGCATTAGAAAGCATTCTCTCCAGTTTTTTATCACTGCTCGCCAAATGTAATCTAGCTTGGTACACTGATAACAAGAATATTGTGTCTATCGTGCAGAACGGCAGTGCCAAGGTAGAGTTACAGTCATTGGCTGTTAAGGTTTTTCAGCTTTGTAAAGAGGCAAACATTGATTTGAGTGTTCAGTGGATACCAAGAGACCAGAACACACAGGCAGATGACCTAAGCAAGATGGTAGACGTGGATGACTGGTTTTTATCTAGAGAATGGTTTCAGATTCTGAATCAATTCTGGGGGCCCCACACGATTGATCGTTTTGCTACCCCGTACAACAAGCATACAGAACGGTTCAATTCATTACATTGGATCATGGGTACAGAGGCCGTTGATGCATTCCAGCAGAACTGGGCGGGGGACAATAACTGGTTATTGCCGCCTCCTAAGTTAGCCGCTAAATGTGTGCGAAAGATTGTGTCTGATCGTGCTATGGCCACAATAGTACTCCCTTTATGGAGATCAGGTGATTTCTGGCCTCTTGTCTGCAAGGATGGGGTGCATTTCAACAACTTCGTCGTTGACTGGTATGAGCTTCCCCCCACAAAACACACTTTTGTTAAGGGTTACGGAAAGAACAGTATCTTTGGGGGAAAAGAATTGTCCTTCAGAGTATTAGCCCTAAGATGTGTTCCTGGCCAACCGAGAATGGGCACCAAAAGGGGGTTTTGTTCCTCAGTCAGAGGATTTTGCTCTGTTTGCAAATGATTCCCTAGTCTGGGAAGTATTGTTCTCGTGGTAGTTTGATGATTATTGAGCTATCCATAGCAGCAGGCTTTGAAATGCTCTAGAGGCAATGGCCCATAGAAGCAGATTACTGAATAATGCACATGAAACTAGCTCTAGAGGCATTGTTCATATGTCCATAGTAGCAGTGTACGAAGAAATATGTATAGTTGGAACTTTGAGACACATTTGATGATCTGTCAGTTTTATTTGCTAGTTTTTAATCCATTGTTTTTCATCTTCTATTATTCACAGAAATAACCACTAAAGCAGGAATATGGCCAGAATTGAAGAGTCTACAGGATCCATTTCAGCAGCACCTTGTTGGAAGAATGGAAGAGATAATTCTGCATTCTAAGGCGCCAGGGACTGTTAAACAGTATCACTCTGGCTTCCAGAAGTGGCTTACTTTCGCGGATAAAAATCCTGAACTCACTAGATTTCCTGTGTCTGCAGTTGAAGCTAGTTTGTTTTTATCAAGTTTGATTGACACTAACGTTTCTGTTGCTGTTTTTAACACTGCGGTATATGGCCTCAATTGGTCACATTCGTTAGCTGGTGTCAGCAGCCCAACATCGTCTTCGTTTGTTCACACACTAATGGACTCGGGGCGACGTCTTCTTAGTGCCCCTAAGCATCAGAAGGAGCCATTATCACCAGAACATTTGACAGATTTGTGTGAGCGTTACAGATGTTCTACTTCTCTTCGTAATGTTAGAGACATTTTGTTGTGCGTTTTAGCATTTTTAGCTTTCTTAAGGTTTGATGAAGTTGTTCATTTGAAGTTTGGTGATGTAAAAGTCAGTCCAAATCATGTGCAGTTGCACATAGCGCGAAGTAAGACTTATCAGTTGCGTCAAGGGAACACTGTTGTTTGCGCGATTACCAATACCCTGGCTTGTCCAAAAAGATGGTTTGATAAATATGTTGATTTATTAGGGCACACAGACAATGATAAATACATGTTTAGACCCATTCAGGTGTGTCGTGGGCAAGCCAAATTAGTTTCCACAAATAAGCCAATATGTTACAGCACAGCTAGGGAAGCAGTTTTGGGTAAAATCAAATTTGTCGATTCTGATATTTCCAAATATGGTCTCCACTCGCTAAGATCGGGGGGCGCTTCGGCAGCTGCAAATGCAGGGGTCTCCCACGAGGCGATCAAAGCACACGGAAGATGGAAGTCCGACACAGCCAAGGATTTATATATAAAAAATTCCCTGCACAGGAGGCTGTCAGTGTCTAAGAATTTAGGTGTTTAGCTCCTTCCACTTCCCCATCTTTCGGCAGTCTATATATCTTGTTCGGTCCATTTATTAAACGGCATCAGCACCCTATTATGATTGTAGAGCTTTGTTATTAAGGGAGTAAGTGTGTTTGAAACATGTGTTTTATAGCGGCACAGTGTGTAGCATGAAAACAATGTTTCAAGGGTCACGTGATCCCATTAGCATATGGTCTGAGGTGTTGTAAGGAGTGGATTGGTTAATCACGCTACCGCATGGTTTTGACGGAGCGTGATTGGTCGGTTTGATATTTGCTAAAGGGTGGTTGATATTGCGTTATCAGTCTATATGCCGTTACTTGAACATCTCGGACCTAGTTACAGTTCGCTCTTATTTTTTTAAAAAAAAAAAAAAAAAAATTCAGTTTAGTATGTGGAAACTGGTTTGGCACCCAATACTTTGCATTTATGTTACACATGCATATCTGAGTATATTCAAATGAAACCTATAATTCTGATGGTATACATGTAGCTGTAACCCTCGCAGTGAAGCTTGTCCAGCAGCACCCATTTTGGTAAGGGTCGGTCGAGGAGCACGTTTCAGAGTTTTGGCCTTG